>JAJMAB010000081.1:46897-67391 GCA_030564825.1 Ogataea sithepensis | reverse complement strand
GCTCTTATCTTCTCTTTTCGTTCAAGGTAATCTCACCACCACCACAACAACCACTACCACCTGAAGCACCACCCAAGTTAGCACCCATCGTAGGCTTTCGTCTACTCTTACCACCGATTGTATCGTTATCTCCCAACTCGGTTTCGGAATGGATGTTCAAGAACCACCTTTCTTTGCTCTCGGCTTTCTCATCGGGTCTCTTCTCACCTTGCACGATGTTACGCTTCAAGAACGTGGAGACGTCGTTGAGATGCTTCACCCTGTCTTGCACGCTGAGATCCGGTTGTTCTGGGTCTGTTTCTAATTGCATCTTGTGTTTAATCTGCGCTCTTGCGGTTAGCAAAGTTGGGGTGTCGCCACGGAAAGCGATATTTGTGGCACGGAGCGCCTCTCTGTAGGCCTTTAATGCTAACGTTCTCGTAGACATATCTTTATTGATTGATGCGATGTGTATTGGAATACTAGGAAGATTAGTGTGGGTGTTGTTTTCAGGAGAAACAAGTGTAATTGAAAACAACCAGGCTCTGATAGGTTAACTTGCCGATGTTGGAATCACTAAGAAATTTCTTTTTTCGCTGTTTTTTTTTTCTGCGCGGTTCTCCGTGTGTCACGTGACCATGGATTTACGGGGTGCGCTTTGTGGCATCAACTATCTATGAACATCACCAGTCAATATATATATGTATATACTTACTAGCTTATATCCAAAATAAATAAGTATAAAATTTTCATGGTAAAGAAGTAAACAGTAAAAATCTCAAATAAATCTAACCAATTGCTTACCTTTGTTGGAGTTGTTCAAACCGTCTTGGAATGCTTTCAAGAAAGCTTCGTCGGTCAAGCCTTCCAATGGAACGTCAATCTCATGGTTCTTGACGTCGACAAAATCACCATCTTCGATAAACTTCAACAATTCCTTGATGGTGGCCTCTCTGCTACCAGGAATACGCTTGATGTTCTCGGTGACCCAAAAACCTTTAGCTGTCAAGTTCTTGAAGATGAATAGAGAAGTTGGCAAGGAGACAGGCTTCATCGACATACCACCATAAGTTAACAAGGTGGCATCCTGGCCTAATTTTCTTGACATGTTGGTTAAGTTGGTACCACCAACACAGTTCAAACCAAGTTTAATACCTTTACCTTGGGTCCACTCTTTAATGGTCTTACCGAACTCTCTATCACCGTTCTGTTCCTCGGTAATCACTTTTGTAGCACCTAGACTGGTTAATTCGTCGACCAATTCCTGCAAATTTTCCCTGTCTCTCACAATAGAGATGGAATTCAAACCCAACTTCTTACCGATCTGGATGGCAGCTTTACCGACCTGTGAGTTACCACCGTTCTGGATGAACCAATCGCCTGGTTTCATGTCAACGTAGTAAGTTAGCATCTGGTACGCTGATGAAGGGTTGACTGTGATCGTGGCTGCCTGATTCAAAGACAGTTTGGAGTTGTTTGGCAACTTCAACAAGTTTTGCTCGTCAGTCACGGCATGTGTTCTCCAAGTACCAAAGTTGGCACCTGAAGGGATGCACCAATCACCCACTTCAAAGTTCTTAACCGATTCACCAACTGCAATCACTTTGAACAAACCTTCGTTACCTCCAACGGCGCTCGGCTCGGCGGTACCCAGGTCTGTGGTGAGGGGTGGTTTGGAAGGGTAAACACCTTGGATCTGGTTGATGTCCGAAGGGTTGACTGGAGAAGCCAAGGTTTGCATCAAGACTTCGGTAGCACCTGGTGTGGCTGGCAATTCGTAGTTGTGCACTTTCAAGACGGTGACAGGTTCACCGTAGGAGGAGTAGACGGCCGCTTTGGCCTTGATTGTGTTGGAGAGCATCTGCGGGGTGTTGGAGAAGCGTCTTGCCTGGAGGAAAGAACGAGCAATGCCAGATTGCAACTTGAATAGGGACATGGTCTGTAGTGTGGAGCAGACCGGGAATATATATATATATATATATATACAGAAATATACAGAAACGGAGGAAGGGAGAGCCAAAACAATTAGTCAGACGGGAGAAGAAGCAGTGTGATAAATAGACGTGGAGCTGGCAACTTGCAACCGACTGTATTACGTAATTGACAACACCGTCGATCGACGTGCACCGCCTTGGAAATTGGAATGGGTGCAAAATTATTTCTTTCTTTCGTCTTTTGTAGCATGTTTTCCTTGTGAGCCATTTGTTGTTGGTCTTTCTGTCCTCTGTCTGGCACGTTACTCCTCGTCTGACGCTCTGAAGATGGACTACGACTCTGCTGACGATATGGGCCAGGGCCAGGACCAGGGCCAGGGAGTGCACCACCCCCGTCATTCGTCTGCGCAACACACCGCATCGTCGCCTGCCACCAATGGGGACGATCCGACATCTTCTTCTCATCACCTCCTCCATCAACAGCATCACCCAATCGCAACCTCTTCCTCCTCTTCCAGATCTGGTTCCATCCAGTCAAACTCCCGCCTACCAATACCGCTACTACCGCAACAGAGACCCAACCCCACAGCTCCCAATGCAACTGTAACCACCCAGGGAGACCATCACCATCCACTGCATTCAACTACACGGAGAAACTACTTTGACTATTCTCCTCGTAGCAGTTTCTCGAGCCCTTACTCTTCCAGCAACCTCCGAATCTCACGTACGTTGGCACAGTCAAACAGTAACGCCATAGTGGACACCTCATCTTCGTCTTCGTCCGAAGAAGATGACGATGATGAAGAATTGGAAGAGACCCATACCGATACCATGTCCTACAACGAATCTCGAAGACGTGAACGAGACATGCGTTTCTCTCGCTTCCACAACATTACAGGACCAAAATCCTGCTCATCCTCCTCCAACTTCTCAAGCCGCCACAATTCCTTCACGGAACCAACGGTGCAGAACGTATCCCTTGGCAGTGCAACCAATAATAGCAGCTCCATGCCGCAGACCAGACACAGTTTACTCAACCCACCTCCCGCTTTGACTTCGCCTAGTCACGAAGTGATGTTCAACTTCAACTTCGAACAGCAGAATTCACCAGCTGGTCCTGGAATTATCGATGACGAACACGCCACTGAACAATCCCCTTTGCCCTCGTTGAATAGGTACCTCGCGCTGCCCGGAATCAAACCGTTAGCTGAGCTGAGCCATCAGAATAACCCAACTTTACAGCAACCGAACCATCACCACCAAATACCACCTCTACTCAACACAACTGTCAATCCACCGACCAACCAGCAGCCGGCATCGAGCCCCCACATATTCTTCAAGAAGATCATAAACAAAAAGAAATTAACTCCGAAACTCAAATCGTTCAAAAGAATAGCGTTGGACCTTCAAAGTGAGTTATCTCCTTTTGATGTCGAGGTTCAGCACGAATCATACATAACGAGTGCTTTAAAGGACGAAGACGAAATCTTATCTGCCCGTATCGCATCGTCGCTCCTATCCTCCCGGCATCAACAGATTCCCAACGGCATAGGCGTTGGCGCTACTCCCAACTCATACGGATTGATACCCGCCAACGATGCCCTCAAGAAATTTGAAATTATCGACAAGGCTAACGAGGCTTGGAACCACAACCGTCGCAATTCGACGAGTTCGAGTACGAACAACAACCACGGCTCGAACGGATCGAGCACGAACTTGTCGTCAACGGATATCCCACACCCTCCACAGACGCCCACGCAGAGTTTTACCAATACCGGTGTAGCTACTGTTACAACTGCTTTAGATAGCAAGGCAACCACCACCAGAAGTAAGAGGAAGTCTATGGATGATACAACGCCGCAGAACAACAAACGGAGAATCGTGTCGGTTGCTTCATCGGGAACGTCGAGCCCTGTGCTCGGTACGTCGAGTCCAGGGAGTGGTGGATCAAACCCTGCGTTGGGATCAGGCGTATTGTTGTTTTCGCCATCAACGCTATCTTTGTCGAGACGTGGCTCTTTGAAGTTGATACAGAGCACAAGCGACGATCTGGAGATGATGAGCCTACGTTAGGATGTTAGAATACTGTATATTATAGTTACTGTTTGTTTTTTTTTTTTTTTTTTTTTTTTTTTGTTTTTGAGGATTTTGTATTTTCAGGTCCAGAAGTAGTCGTTCGGTTTGTGTAGGTGAGATATGAGAGAATAAAGCTGCCCAGAGATATGGAAAGAAAAACATGTAGCAAATTTAGAGTATATTTTTCAGGCTGTGCATCATCTCCTTGAAAAAAAAAAATGCCATGTCTGCTTACGAAAAGATTCAAGTGGTTCTAACTTCTGTCCCATCAATCAATTGGTGGTCGATCTGATGAAACGAAGCATAACACTATGGCGAGACTGATGACAAGAATATCCGTGTCGGGATTCAACAGATTGTCGGACCGTTTTCTGAACCACAGAAGCCGTCCTCACTTGCTCGCATTTTTCCGCCATATTTCACATCATACACCAATAACAATCGATAATATTTCACAGCAGAATCCAAGATTGGCCAACCACTCACTGGTACGACAACTATTACTATTTGGGATAAACCTTCAAAACATTTCCAAAGTGCCCAAGGCTCCTATAACTAGAACTAACGATGACAAGCCAAAACTACCGACTATTCTGACTGTACTATCTTCAAAGATCGATTCTTACATAAGGAACAGTTCTTCTGTTCATGACGACATCTTGAATGGCTTCGTGAACGAAATATTGAATGTGGATAAATATGGATACTCCAAAAAGTCTAGCGATTTGATTAATAGGTTTGTGGACTCACTTCTATCGTCGAACAAGAAATCTAAACTCACTGCAGCATCGTACAACTCTATCATTCAGTACATATCTCACACGAACCAACTGCAGTTCCTTAACAAGACGATATCCCGGATGATCTTACTGGACAAGATTCGTCCCACAATAGAGACATTTAACGCCCCACTTGAAACGATTCTTAACCAATCATCTACGACAAAGTTTGACGACTCAGCGAGGTTGCTTGCTGGTGCCTTGAAATTCAAATTGAAGCCCGATTACCACACTTGGCGAACCATTTATTTTGGTATTCCACACACAGAGCCTCCTTCGATGAGATGTGATTTTTTTGAACTTTTTGCTAGTTGCATGAGACCGGAGGACCGGGCTAAAGTGGACTTACCATGGCTCAACGATGTTACACAGCGCAAAAGAGAACAGATGGAGACACTTTCAAATACACAAATCAACACTAATGTGGTTGAGTGGTTTAAAGAAATGGGTGTGGAAATAAGAGGAAGTTCGATTGATAGAGAGGTGGGAGAGAGTGAGATCGTTGACACTGTTGATCAGTTGTTAAATAGCGCTCCGCAAGGTGAAGTTTTGAAAGAGGACCAGGAGACGTTCAGAGCTTTGACCCAGTCTCGTAGATCTTGCGAGCCGCATCACATTGACATGATCGAGTCGTTGGCACAAGCTGAACAACATGTAGACATCAACTTGATTTTCAGCGATTTGCTTGCACACAAGTATGTTTTCGATGGACCAGCAATCGACAAAATCATCAGTTTTATAGATACACTCATCTTGGAACTAGATCGGCCGGATGGGGCATCAACAAGCAGCAGGCATGTATCTGACGAGACCTGGAACAACGTATTGAAGCTCCTAGCCATGAACTATCGGCTGTCTAGAGCTGTGATCTTAATGACGAAGTTGAAAGGGCGCACCAGATTCAGCATGCAAACGTATAACTACCTCCTCTGGTTTTCGTTGTCGTCTACGAGTGTGAATTCCATCAAAAGTGCGCAGATATTTCTAAATGATATGATTCACGACCACGCTGCTGTTGATACGAGTACGGTATATATACTACTTGCATGCTTGCTGAACATAGAACCGAAAAGACGGATATGGGATCGTATCATTTGCGAAAGAAACATCGATAAATACCCTGTTTTGCAAATTGAATTCAAACTTAAAGCTCAACAAGGAGAGGCCCTGGAAGATATATTAAGTGGCTTGCCGAGCTCAGATGATTCTATTTTCTACAACTGTATCGTGGAACACCATTTGTCTAAAGGTGACTTTGCAGCTACCTTGAGATACATCAACGAAATGACAGCCACAAGGAAGATTCAAGCTAGTGAGGCTGCACTTCTAGTTCGCTATTTCATGGGGATAGACGATTATTGGTCTGCGTTTGCCTTCCTTAGGTTGTTTATGAAGGAGAGATTTCTAAGTGGGCTTAATTACAACTCCAAAGGTTACGAAATAATCCACGATCAGATTGCATCCAATACAAAATGCATCGTTGAAGACAAAGATCTTATCTTAGCCTGTGGTACGATATCTCCTTACTTCAAAGAAAGCAGGTATAGCAACCATTTATCGATCGACCAAATTGAAGATGCTAACCGGAAAGTGTACAACAAGGAGACGATATTGATTGATCAATTCCAACAGTTCAGTGGACTTGAACCGGGCGACATGAACGAAGCGAAGTTGCTTTCCAAACTGTTGAAGATTATCGAGACAAATTCTTTGTCTTTGAAAGATTCCGTCTTTACAGAGGTTATAATGAAGAAGAAGAAACATCTCGCCAAGTTTGACGTGCCTGAACAGGCAATAAATCAGGACAACGACGATTACATCAAGACGCTTTTAGAACCCATAGTGGACCGTTCTATAGATTCTGAAACTTCGAAGTTGGTGCTTTGTTTGCTAACGGACAGATTCATTGACAATCCGTCGGTCTTGTCTATTACGTCGTACAATCTCATTGTCAAGTATTTGACGGACCGCTACAAATTCCAACTCATTTCGAAAGTTTTATCTCAGATGGGTCAATACAGAGTGTTGCCAACTGTGGAAACGATGAATTACGTTTTGGAAGCGTACCTATCATCAAACCAGTCGACTTCATTTATTATTGAGAACACGGCATATAAGATCCTTGATGACTTTGGAACTAATTTCAAAATCACACCCGACTTGGCTACTCTGTACATTCTATTGAAAAATTTTAAGGACGAATCGGTCAAAGAGAGACTATTAGACTTTATGTTGGAAAGGAAAATAGATTTGATGCCTGTTGCTTCCATTTTAATCGCCATGAAACATCAACAATACAAGTCAATGGATAAAGTGTTTAAATGGTTCAAAAAATACGGCTACCAAGTCGACATGCACCACATCCCCAGTTTTGCCACCGAGACTGTGATTATGTGTTACTTGAAAGAAGGCCAGGACGATACTGCTATTCTTTTAGCATTCAGTGGGTTGTACCTAGAGCCGAGAAGAGTAGAGAAATTGATCGATTACTATATTGGGGAAAGGGGAGATTTCGAGAACGGCTACCTGTGCTGGAGGTTGTACGAGGACTGCTGCCACAAGCGTTTGGACGATGGATACCGTAAGCTAATATCCTTTGCGAGAGACTGCAAGAAGGAAGAATGGGTCAAGTTGATGGAACGGCAAGAGAATACATGTCTTTCAGAAGGGTTTGAGGCAAGGAAGCTGGCTTTTGCAGACGTATTTGACAAGAGGACGGTTAGCAAAGTTATTTCCAAATTGGATGAAATATCGGTTGGTGGCGTCGCTATGGAAGATACAGTTTATGAAGGACACCTCAATGCTAAGAGGGTCTCATGTGCTCCTGTAAACAACACCAAGTTTAAAACAATCGGAGACGATGACGATTCCAACATCGTGGTGTCCGATCTGGTGAAAGACAATCTATCGTGCGCTTCAGAAGACGAAGAGCGTGTCTCGATATACCTTGCTAGACATATACCACCAGGAACACTAAGTCCGGAATCCATAAAGAAGGTTATATTTTTCTTGTCGATGCGTGGGTCGTCTGGTTTGTTGTCGTATTTCGTGAAGACCCACAAAATCTCTAAGTTTGATAGGGATGCTTTGAACCTCATGATCAATTCATATTTCAACTCAGGCGACTATGAAAAGGTGATCAAGTATTTGAACTACTTCAAAGACCACCAGTTGATGCCTGATTGTGCCACCTACTATATTATATTTGGGGGTTTGAGGTCGGATAAATTGAAAGCACCTTTGCTCGACAGAATGGTTTCGCTAAAGATGGATTTGAAGCCTGTGGAATCCAAAGTTTTGAATTTGAAGCATACAGAGTTGCAAACACTAGATAAAGCCATAGACTGGTTTAAGAAACAGGGAATTCCCCTCGATATTGCAAATACACCGTACTTACAGCATTTATCATTTTCACTTTTAGTGAAGCAAGGTGACGTTCAAAAAGCATGGGAGTGTCTTGTCGAACACAATCTCATCTTCAGTAAGAATAAATTGACCACATTACTTCAATATTTTGTGAACAATAACCAATTGTACAACTGTTTTGCAGCAATCAGAATTTTTGAAAGTTGGAATTCTCGTGAAGGTGTTAAAAACACTGGCTTTTTTGACCTATCGGATTATTACTGTTGGATTTTAAGCCATCTGTACGAAGTCAAGCAATTCCCAGGGATGCAGTTGCTTGCTCGAAAGCTATATATGATGTCTAAAGAGAACAATAACTTTTCATCGAAGTCTTTGGAGAGGTTGCAGGTGGCTATGAAGTACGACGATGATTTTATGAACTTCGATCCCCTGATAACACCAGAGGAAGATGCCAAGATCAAAGAGATTCTTTCAGGATTGCGCTGGTCGAACAACCAACCAAAGTTCGACCTTTACGAGAACTCAGAGACATTTATTAAGAGCGCATATTTCATGATACCTAGATAGACACCTTTCACCCGAAATTTAATTATATATAAATATAATGTAAAGAGAGATCATACAATCGACTAAGAATTGGAGAAATGTGGAGCAAACTGTGCGGCTGATTCGTTGCCGGTGCAGAGGAGTTTTTCCCCCGGAAAACTGGCCGTGCAGTTTAGTTTGGATAATGCCGGGTCCGATTCTGCTTTATCTTTATTTCACTCTATCACTTATATCTTCCTCCTCTCTTTTGGCCATCTTGGAAGCTCAGGTTAACCTATCACTTTGACTTGCGCATCCAGAAATGCTTAGAAGAGTTGAATTGAGGATATGTGGGCACCCACTCGTACCATCGACAAGGCAAGTGAGACAATTCCACGCCAGCGAACCTTATCGGGCGAAGATCAGCAACACACCGAAAGCGCAAACTTTCATCATGAAGTCGATATACAGGGACATAAACAGCAATCAACTTCCATCAAGACATCCTACAGAGAGTAGAAATTCTGCCATCGATGCAGCAAAACAGTTTGAAAAGTACAAAGTGAACAAATCGGTATTGCTATCCGACGAATACAAGCAGTTGCCTGAGGATTCTTTGTTTATTGAGAGACATTACGACGAACTAAAACAGTATAGAGAACTATTAGGAAAGAATTTCCAAGAGTTTAGCAGTGCCTCTGAGTTGTTTATGTCGTTGAGCAAGTTCAAACCTGGCTTTACAGAGCCTGGTTCAAAGAACGTTGAAGAAGGAGAACTGTTGGAGGAGAATAGTAACGTCGATGTTGTTAAGTTTGATAGATTCATTAGAGATTTAGTTATAACGTTGAGATTAAACGGTGGGCATTTGTTTGTTCTTGATTTGTTGTTGCAAAATAAAAGTATGTTCGATTCGTTTGAGAAGAAGATGAAGAAGAAATTATGATTGGATATTGGAAATTGGGTTTTAGTCTTTTGTGGTTTTGGCTTTTCTTTCTGTGTAATGGGACAGTTTATACGGTGCTTACCTTCCCTTTGTTTTTCATAAATTTATGTAAAAATATAAATATATCAACTAATGCATTTCGAAAAATGATCGGACACATAAAATCAGCCCTTGCCGAATCAAGGCGGTGCAAGAGGGCAGAGAAATTTGAGATCTTGGAATTTTTTGCTTTTGAAGTTTTCATCTTTCTCTGTTTTGTTTTGATCTTTTCTCTCAGACACTGCCACTGAACTGTGTACATCACATTATATATTGTCATGGTGCAGAGACATTTTGCAGGTAAGGGAGACTACGAACGTTCCGACTCCGATAGCGATAGCAGCGATGATGAAAAGTCAGGTGAAGACGTTGAAGATGAGAAGATGATAAAGAAGCCTGCCAAAGTGAAAGTTGACAGACAGAAACACTCTGCATTTGGGAAGTCATATAACGAGTCAATTGATAGCGATGATGACGAAGGAAATGAATTTGGGGAAGAACAGAAGGAAGGATCAAGTGAGGAAAGTAATGAACACAGCGATACTGAAAGTTCGGATGAAGATGATGACGAATCCGAGGATGAATCGTCTTCTGAAGATGAACTACAACCTATGAAAGCTGTATTCATTAAGAAAAGCAAAATGGCAAGCGTATCTACATCCCAGCAGAGCTTAACAGCGACAGTGGACAAGTCTGAACGAGCACTCAAGGCGATTGAACAGAACCTAAACAGGATGCAACGAGAAGATTTACAGCGACAGAAAGAGGAGAGTTGGGACTACACCGAGGATGTTGGGACAGTTGATGATACTGATGATGTTGATGTGGAGTTGGAGTACCAGCTATGGAAGGAGAGAGAGTTGAGGAGGTTGAAAAGAGACCGAGACTTGTTGATCGAGCAGGAGAAGCAAAGGGAGGAGATGGAAGAGAGACGGCAGAACCACGGAATATAGATATCTAGGATTTCTAATAGTAACAGACATGTGTAAGATAAAGGAAGATAAAATGAAGGAAAAAACTTGCATCCTCTCACCATTTTTTTAAAAAAAATCTTAAGGACGGAAAGAATGCTTATCGGCGTCGGTTTATTGATCGATCAGCCTATTGCCATATATAATTGACTATCTATAGTCTTTACGCCACTTACAAAACAGATAATTTATTTGTGTATCATTTTCAAAATAATCTTCAAAGCTTTAACGGTTATACTTCTGGTTTATATCAGCTTTTAGCACAACTGGCTGATAATGTTGGAATGAGAGAGCTGTTGCTTGATATTAAAAACTGTTGCTGTGTTTGAAGATTTAAACAAATCCATCAGCAAACAAGATGCATGCTCACTCTACCAACAACTTATCAATTACGATACTGGATCGGTGTACCCAGTACTAGAAAAGTTTTGATCCGCATACGTCAGTACAATCCAACATGCCTCTATAAATGATAACAACACCAAAGACAATGTCCTTTGTAACTTCTACATCAACTCATTGAATACCCCTTACAGGTGTGCTCGAATAACCGTGGTACTTTGGGTTTCATGGATAAGACCTTAGGTTTTTTTTTCTTTTTCACATGTGTGATTAAATCACCACCGCATCCAATCCGTTGGTATTTTTCCTTATCAGATGAAGAAGTGCCGGCCACTAACACTAAAGGTCTTTTGTTACCTCAAGACGAAATTAAACAATATTCATACACATATCAAGTACTTAGTACTAGGAAATTCTTGGTCCTGGTCCACACACATGACTGAAATCACAAGGCAATCACTTCGCCACGCCATACCTTGAAGAGTGAAGATATGTCGCCTGAATACGAGTCTGTTATCTCTCCGTCTCCTTAGACAATTTGCTTCATGAAGCTGGAATACTTGAAGAATCCATAAGGAGAAATTGAAGTGTTTGGTACTTAACATTTTTGCGGCTGTTTGATTACAGTCCAGACTCCACAGGTGTGGTGCTGTTGTGTATAGAAGTATCTGGTAGACCGAAAGACCACATCGATCCAAATGCAAAACGGCAAAACGGCTCACCCCCAGACGGTTGCCTAATCGGGAAATCGGGGAGCGAGGCGATTTTTGTCGAGTTTTTTTTTCGCTTTGTCTGTCTGTTGGTTACCTTCGGCCTCTTTCTTTGATTGGGCTGTTCAATTAGACATCGTGGCAAGGGCATAGACAGCTGGGTCCCATCAATTAGTCCAATTAGACCAACTAGACCAACTAGATAAGCACACTGCACATCCAGAGCTATGTCCACCACCCGCAAGAGAAGCATCAGCTACATTATCAACCCGTCCAATGCGGAGTGCATTGGCCACTCACTAGGAGTCAACGCTCTGCAATACGACAAGGCTGCAGACACCCTTATCTCGGGAGGCAGGGATGGGTCCATCATTGCTTGGTCTGCTTCCAGTACAATTGATGCTCCCACGGGTCACTACGACGACTTTGACTCCGATTACAACGACCCCAGCAAAGTGAAACGGTTCGTTAACAACAACCTTGAAAACGAGCCCGAGATCTTGAGACTTGAAGACAGTATCAGGGACGGGTTACGTAGTTTGCCCGTCACCAAACAGAACTACAACTCGATTAATTCGATCCAATCGCACTTGGATTGGGTCAACGACTTGAAAGTGCTACCCGGATTGAACACGGTTGCTTCGTGTTCGAACGATCTTTCGGTCAAGCTTTGGAATTACGAGACGAACACTTCCACAAATTTAGGCTGGCATAACGACTACGTGAAATGCCTCACTTACAATGGTTCGGAATTGGTCTCTGGTGGATTGGATAAAGTGATCAACATCTGGGATGTCACGAAAGCCACGACGGTGTCGAGTTATACGTTCAACCAAGACCGTGGGTCCGTGTATGCTTTAAGTTCCCACGGCAACATGATCGTCTCTGGAGGTCCCACCAACATCGTGACGTTGTTCGACAAGAGAACAATGCGTAAACCGGTGAAATCGTTTGTTGGCCATATCGACAACATCAGATGCCTCTCTTTGAAAGAAATGTCCTTCTTGTCAGGATCTTCGGATTCCACCATAAAGTTGTGGGACATGAGAACCAATCGTATCCTGAGAAATTTCGACATGCACAATTCGTCAGTCTGGTCACTGTACGTGCCTAAAGAGAGTACAGACTTTGACGTTTTCTACTCGGGTGACAAATCGGGACTCATCTTGAAGACAGATTTGAAGGCTTCGTACTTGGATAGCACATCGAAATCGCACGGTGGAGGAGCAAGTAGTAGCAATCTCACCTCGATGGTAGCGGACCCACAAGTAGGCAACGGTGGTTACTTGAACTCGAAGTTGAACGAGAGCCTGGGCATATGTACAATTGTTGCTGACCTATCCTTGGGTCTATACTCGGGAACCAACGCCGCAACAACGTCATCCTCATTATCATCATCATCATCGACGACGCAGAACTCATCTTCACATCACGCGCTGCTGGGTCCTTCAGCTGGCGTGTTAAGCTTGACCGAGGTGAACAACACGATCTGGGCATCCACGGCAAACACGCCATCCAACGTTTTCATGTCGAGCTGGTCGATCCCGATCACCGACAAGCTCTCGATGTACCAAGGGATCAAGTTGAACCGGAACTTGAACCTTATCAACCAGCAGACGACTACTAGCCAGCGCAACTCGGTGGATTTAGCACGTGATGCCAGTTTCGACATTGTTTCGCAGTTTTCAGGGGACGATTTGGATCAAATCGAAGAGGCGTTAACCTCGCAGGTCACTTTGGGCAAGCCGACTTTTGAGTTGAATTCTTTGACGCTGCACCATTCATCGACGACCAACGACAACGATGTTGCAATGGGTAGTGTCGATACGCCAAATGGACTGGCTCCAGAGGAGGAGAAGTTTGAGACGTACTTCTTAGGTTTGAACGGCGGTGCCAATACAGAGTTTATTTTAGGTGATAATGACGATGATAATGATGACGACGACGACACTACGAACAAGTTGCAACGGTTGGAGATAGTGTACGAGAAGTTGCAGGAGTCAATGGTGTCGTTGACTCCGTTTAACCTGCAACCGTTGGAAGTTCTACGAGGTTCCAACGGGTTGATCAAAGCGCGGTTCCTGAACAACAGAAGGCACGTTGCCACGATGGATGCTAACGGTTGCATCTACATCATCGACATTGTGAACTGTTCGGTGATCAAGCGGTTGGAATCTAACGCCAAAGAGGGTACGATGGCGACGACTGCGACGACGACGACGACGACGACGACGGCTGCTGCTGCAACTGGCGGAGCCGAGGGTGTTGACATGCACGACCGGTTTGACGAGTTGACGCAACCGTACCAGACGGATGAGACGTTACCGATGTGGTGCACGGTGCAAGCTAAAGCAGGTAAACTGATGATCACGTTGCAGGAGACCGGGTTCACGAACTGTGAGATATACGTCGATGAGCTATACAGGGACTATCCGGACATGAAGATCCTGAACCGGAAGATGAACGACAAGGACCAACGGTTCAATTTGGGTAAGATTGTGACGAAGTCGTTGTTTGACGACTTTATCCACCACGAGTTGGATCCGTTCAAGTTCAGCGAACGGAAGTTGTCGATTTCACAGTTGCCATCGTTGGCAAAGACGACGACGGCAACAACGTTGGGGTCCAAGTCCATCAACACGGACCATCCAACATCTGGAGGAGACCGTAAGCAGTCGAACGCGTCGTCTGATTTGGAAGGCAAGCCGAAAAGGAAGCTGTTTGGGCGTAACAGGGTATCGTCTTCTGGATCCGCTGTTTTGTCGAGCACGGCAACGGCAACGGCAACGGCGGAGGTGAGGCAAGCTTCTGCTGTTCCTACTCCGGAACAACTATTGGAGTTGGCCACGTCCACGAAAGAGATCCTGGCTTATATCCACGGAGGCATCATCACGACGCCGTTCACTCCAGACCACCTTGTGAGTAGCAGTAACAGTAACGGTACGAGGGCGGTGTCGTCATCGTCGTCATCGATGTTGACTGGTTCGAATTCGGTGACTCAAAAGGACGACGACATCAGCGGCATTCCGACAATTGGAATAAGCCAGGACGTTTTGTTGATCGTTAATGAGAACACCAAGTCCTACGGCCAGGATACGAAGGCGTTGTACCATACAAGGTTATCGGAGATCAAGAACCAAGTTGACCAATTGGAAGAATTTTTGCCGTTATGGCTTGTGAAAGGGTTGTTGTTGGGCAAATTCCCAACCAAAGAGGTTGCCAAGTTGGGATTCAACCTCGTTCCTAAAGGTTTTGAAGGTATCGTTGACGGGTTGGAGACTAACAAATTGAATGCGAACGGGATGTTGCGTGTCGGAAAGATTTTGGAGTTCATCTTTGAGAAAGTCCCCGGTGGTTTGTCGTCTTTGAAGAGACAGGTGAAAGATTCTAGTGGTGCCGTTGTGGAGGAGCCTTTGAAGTTGGAAGTTTACTGCAGAGGGCAGTTGTTGGATCCTAAGATGACTCTGGTGACTGTGAAGACGCGGATCTGGAAGAGTAGCGGAGATGTGGAGCTCATATTTTCGCCGAAGCAGAAATGAAGATGTGTATAAATAATGAATGATATATGGAATTAAAAACGAAAAAGATAAGGGGAATTTGAAGAGTAAATTAGTAAGAAAAGAAAAAAAAGGGGAGTTTAAAAGGAATGAATATATATATATATATATACAAAAAAAACGTTACCCGGCCGCGAAGTTGCAAAGTTACAAAATTTTGAAAATTTATTTCAGTTGTGAGAAGTTGATCTTTTTTCATGTGGGTTTTCTGACTATTTGTCTGTTTTAACAAATTGGGTGCATTCATTCATCTTGTTTGATAATTATTCTACTTTTTCTTTGTTTTGTCAAGTATCCCCTGTATTTCTTCGTCAATTTTTTTCTTTTGTGCCGCTTCTCAGACCACACCACCTACATCTAATTCCAGAATTATAGATATAGATAAAACAACAACACAACACAACACAACACAACACAACACAACACATCTTTTAAATCCGCACACATACATAAATACATACAAAAATGGAAGACGTCGACAGAACCACCTCCCGTCTATGGAGAGCACACCGTACTATGAAAGAGATGGTCCGAGACAGAGGTTACTTCATTGCACAAGAAGAGATTGAGCTCCCACTCAGCCAGTTTCGTGAGAAATACTGTGACACTATGGGTTATCCACAACGGAAACTAATGTCATTCCAAGCGACACCATCGAACGAATCGTTAGAAAAGTTTCCTGAGATGGGACCCGTTTGGGTTGAATTTTGTGATGAAGCTAGCGTTGGTATCACCACAATGAAGAATTTTTGTGCTCATATTGCAGACAAGAATTTTTCTGTTGGAATCTTGATCTATCAGACCGGTATGACCCCATCTGCAAGCAAAGCGATTGCCGTTGCAGAACCGGCGGTGATTGAAACTTTCCAAGAGAGCGACGTTATTGTGAACATCACACACCATCAGTTGGTTCCTAAGCACATCAGGTTGAGTAGTGCTGAAAAGAAGGAGTTGTTGAACAGGTACAGATTAAAGGAGAGTCAGTTGCCTAGAATTCAAAGGGAGGATCCTGTGGCTAGGTACCTTGGGTTAAAGAGGGGTCAAGTGGTGAAGATCATTAGAAAGTCGGAAACTTCAGGTAGATATGCCTCGTATAGAATTTGCCTATAAAATGAAAAGTTGTGTCTCCAGAATAAAACTACATTACTACTACTACTATTTTTATTGTTATCTTATTATATCTACTGTGTTTTTTTAAAAAAAAACAAAAAACAAAATATATATCTGTATAAATACTAAAAGAAAAGAAATCCTATTGAGTTAATCAACTTTTTTTAACCTTGCACACAAGACAGAATCTTGTACACCGTTCCACCACCGAACGTCTTTCAAAGTGACACCTTCACCAGGGCTTACAGAGACACCGTTTTCACCTAAGTAGACTGGTCCAACGGTGACAATGACCGAATCCACCAAGAATAGATCGTTTTCATTACCATCATCATCATCATTTTTTTTTTTTGTTTCGTTCAAAGTACAGTTGAGCAACTCGTTGATAACGTTGGAACCACCTTCCACCATGATTGAATTCAACCCGATATGTTTCAAGCTCTTCAAAATGGCACACCATTCCAACCTGTTCGATTTGTCTTTGTTGTCGGTCCCTGTTGCCATCACCACAGGAGGTAGTGCAATGAGAGTGACACCGTACAATTCACACCATTTTTCGTGTTCTTTTTGGTCGAATTGAGATTCGGAGATGATGATAACCGGAGGTAATCCGTTACCTTCGTTTGCTGTACGGTACAACCTAGATGTCGGATACTTGGAATAAAATTTGAAGTTTGGGTCGATTATGATGGGTCTGATCTGATGTTTTGGGAACTTGTAGATGTTTTCAAAAGTTGTCTGTGGTTTTGTAGATGTATCGATGAAATCGTTATCGTTCTCTGTTGTTGATGTTGTCGTTGATGATAAAGCAGCATGTACTTCTCTTTGTGCAATAACTTTGGAATCTTTATCCTCGTTAGCAAACAAGGACTCTTCAAAACGGCAATCGAGTCCCGGGTCGTCAGCCAAGACTGTGTTGATTCCAACTAGGATACCATCATGTTTGGATCTTAAGTAATGGGTCATGGTTTTAGTTTCCAAATGGGAGATCACCGTTTGGACCCCTGGTTTCTTCGAGATCTTGGAATCTAGTGACTGTGCGTACGTCAACGTGACAAAAGGATAGATCAATTTAGTGTATTGGTTTTCGTTTTGGAAAGAGGAGGAGTTGGGGGGTGAAGTGGTGAAAGTAGTAGTAGTTGTTGTTGTTGTGGAAGGGGAGGTTGGTGCGGTGATGGAGAAAGAGGTGGTGTACAAGCCGTGTGGGGGCAAGTACGGTTGCAAGAAGGGGATCAATGCTTTAGGGAGAGGTATGAGCGGGGCCATTGATGTGACTGATGGATGTGACTGTTGTCAAAGGAGGATGAAAGAAGAAGAAGAAGAAGAAGAAGAAGAAGAAGAAGAAGGATCGAAACGTCATTTTTAGTCTATTTCACTTGCTGCGTCGATCGGCGTATAATTCAGGCGGTGCTGCGTCGGTTTTTTCCACATTTTTATTTTTTTTTTATTTTAATTTTTTTTCCATTTTCCATTTTCCATTTTCCATTTTTATCTTTTTCTTCTCTTTTTATCCTTTTGTATTTCCTCATCTAATCATGTTTATACGATACACGTGCAGGGGTCTCCTTCTTAGGAGATTGCTCCACTGCAACACAAATCCACTTCTCTTCAACCCAGCTAAGGCCAAACTGCCAAAGAAGTTGGACTCATCGATCATCCAACAACTGAAATCTAACATTCCAACACGGTCCCTTCCTTACTACAAACAACTTGTTGCCTTTGATACATACCTCCAACAGAACGAGACGCAAAATGTGTCGTATGACCTCATGCAGCACAAGTTGAACATGTCGACGGAACCTTTTTGGAACGCCATCTACCAGATTTGGCCGATCTATTTGGAGTTGGCACCTCTTGGAGCTTTGAACAAAGATCGGGTTGATTTATTGATAGGTTTGATGAGAAACGGGTTACGAGTGCAGAGAATCGAGTTGTCCAAGTTGAAAAAGAACGTTGACTATGATGAGAAAGGTCTGGTGAAGAGTTTGCTCGATGTGCGGTTGTTTATCAGGGAATCATTAATTCATATAGCTGAAGATTTGATTGAAGGAGGCAAAAGAGAAGATGAGTTGAAGCAACAGGTGGAGTGTAGTGCAGCCGGGTTGACGAATCTTTTCAAAGCTTATATGGATTTGGGGATGGTTAACGAGACAGCAGAGTTATGGGAGAGAGGGAAAGCAGATCCGAAATTGAATCCGTTGTTTGTGCATGAGAGAGTTGTTGGAACTGTTTTCCAGATGATGGCTGAAAGTGGAGGAGATTTTGATTTTGAAGAGGTGAGAGTTTTATATGAGAAGATCAAAGAGGAGAAGAGTCGGGTGGAAAATACGAGGTTGCATGGGGATTTACAGATTGGAATGATAAAAGTGAGTCTCATCAAAGGAGAGCATATATTGGGGTTACAAATCTTCAAAGAGTTGACAAGGGAGATTTTTGGTGATAAAATTGAGACTTCTGTGAATAGCAATTCGTTGAATTACTTGACACAAGCTCATCTATCGTTCATTGGATACTGTACGGATATGGAGACTGCGAGAAATTTTTTTGAGAGTTCGTTGAAAGGTGGGATGCCGTACATGACACCGTTGCAATTGAACTACATCAAACGGTACATGGGTAACGTTTGGGATAAGACAAGAGATTTCGAAGAGATTTTATCGATTTGGGAAAAGACGTGGGTTTATTACGAGCAACAAGGTATATCGAAATTGTCTTCGATTTCATCATCTTTGAACGATGCCTTCTTTGAGATTTTTTTTGAAAGGTTCCCAATTTTGGATGTGGAGGCAGCACAGACGTTGAAACGAGTGATGGAATTATACAACGAGATCCGTGGTACTATGGATGAGCCGTTCTTCAACTGTCTTTTGGTGAAGTCGAGCTGTTGGAAGAGTGTGGAGGTGTTTGAGTCGATTGTGCAGAGTGCCGAGTTGTACAACTTTGACAAGACGAGCGTCTTCCACCGGTGCTGTTTGAAGGCTAGTGGGTCGATCGACCTTCCAGTGGCGCGTACTTTACAGTTGGTCGGGAATTTGTTTACCGCCACTGCAACGAGTGGCGCAAATTATATTGGGAACGCCGACTGGTGCAGCGTGCGCGATGCGACTGTGCGGGCAAGTCACGTGACGCCTGCGCGCGTCGATCTCTACTGCCGCCTGTTTCAGCTGTGCCACATCCATTTTGCCACCGTGGCTAATTATAGGGACTATCGACGCGCCGATCGGCGGCTTGTTGGGAATCGGGATCTGGCGTCTGCGTCTGCGTCTGCGTCGCCACCACCGCCACCGCCACAACTCCTCAGCCTCCGCTTCTTCGCTGTGAACGACGCGGTGGTGAAAGCGTCACAGAGTCAGTTGTGAATCTAACCGACGCGTCGATTTCTCATGACATCGTCGTTATTATTAATTATTTATTATTATTATATTCTCTCCATCTGTCTTTAACTACTTGTTTCTCTTCCACTTATCGTTGACAGTCAATTACTTACTTACTCACTTACTTGCAATGGGTGTGTGCGCCTCTAAAGAACCTCTAGAACCAAAGTTCACACCCGTCCAGCACAGAGTCGGCAACTCTGCAGCAAACCACTCACATCCTTCCAACAACAACAAGACAACTTCTAATTCAATTTCAACACCCACTGCAAACAGATCAACCGATGCAGGCCACAAGTTGGGCACGACTCACAACGCTGAACAGGTCAATCTATCTGCCAAACAGCTGGCTGCCAAAGCTGCCGAAGAGAGGTACTTGAAAGAAAAGACAAAGAACGAGAGAGGCGAGTTGGGCAAGAAGTTGGCGATTCAAAACAAGAAGAGTTCTCATGCCCATGCGATGGAGAGCTTGGAGGAGAAGAAGAGGCAGCAGAATGAGTTGGTGTACGATTGACCGTATGTATAGATATATGTATGTATATATATATGTATATGTACACCGCATAATTATCGACAACCACCTGGTGTATACGTATATAGTAGATAGTGTATAGTGTATAGAAATGCAATAAACATGATAAATAAACAATCAATCAATCAATCAATCAATCAATCAATCAATCAAACAATCAAACAATCAAACAATCAAACAATCAAATAAACAACACCAATCAGAAAAGCCACCGCCAACGTGAAGCAAAACAAAAAACAAAAAAAAAAAAAAAAACA
>JAJMAB010000081.1:0-46797 GCA_030564825.1 Ogataea sithepensis | reverse complement strand
CATCATGGCAGACGACACCGCTGCCAGATCTCAAAGACACTCACGGCACTCAACAGAAACTGGCAAACGGCTCGCCCACTTCCCCAAGAATACTGACCCGTTGATCTCCGCAAACCTTCCAATCAACATCTTACCTGCCCCAAGATCCGTCTCCACACCAACACTCTTCGACCCTTATTCCACCCCCACAGACAAACACAACACCGTCTCTTCATCAAACGAAACCATCAAGGAGATGGCTGTAGAAAAACAACAACAACATCAACAACATCCACCCCCACTGCTTCATACAGTTACCGGCTCCACCTCCATCGCCAACATCAAGAACAGCAACTTGAAAAGCGAACTGATCATCGACAGAAAGGAATCATCCAAGCTGCCCGACTTGTTGTTCACCACTTCTTCAACAGCACACGTCAACACCTTGACCTCTTCCACAACAGCTACAACGGGTTCTTCCACACCAATGGCACCAACAACGACAACTACAACGACAACGACAACAGGATCGATATTTTTACCCGGTACAACGGCTTCCCTGACTGGAACAAACTCCCAGCATATCGACGATACTGCTTCCATCTACCAGAACTCTATATACTCTACCAACATCATCGACCCTCTCACCGTCAAGAAAGGTGGTACCCATACGATCAATAACCATACCGTAAACGTCAACAAACACAAGGACGACGAAGAATTCATCTATGCCGATAATGTGTCGATCCATACCTCCAATAACAACGACTACTTTGGATCGGCTGTAAATAACAACAACAACAACAACAACTTGAATTATCCAGATCAACCCAAACTATTGCGCAAGATGTCCATGAACAGAAACCACGAATCGGAATTGGATTACCTCGATGCACAATCGGTAATCACCACCAACAACAACAGCAGCAGCAACAGGGACCTCAACAACCAGTACTCCACCATCAAGACGCCGATGCTCAGACATGGGATCCAACATGCACCTCCTTCCACACAGTTGTACAGCTCCTCGTTGTTTGGCACCTCGGCATCCACGGTAAACATCTCTGAAAATCAACCTAGAAAGAACATCATATCCCAGGTTCGTCAGGTATCCCAGAAGTTGTTTAACAATTCTAATAACAATAGCACTAGCAACTTTAACAACAACCAAAGGTCCCAGATTTACAACACTTTGGACTACCAACCTTCGACAGATTCGCTTCAACTGAACATCCAGCATGGAAACCATTACAACAGAGCATCGCATGCACGTAACTTTTCGCTTAATCCAATAGATGACTATGCCTTTGACGAAGACGACGAACTTAACGAAGCCGAGTCCTTTCTTTGCAGACCTTTCAAACGGCAGAACCAACAGCAGCAAAAGCAGAATATACAACAACAACAACAACAACAACAGGACCGACCATCAAGTGCAAACTCACTTCTACCTTTGCAACAACGATCCGAATCACCTTCACAACACGACTTCTTCCGCAACTACGGCTCGGCATCTTTCAAAAGGGATTTCCCTGAAGATTACAATTCGCAATACTACTACAACTCCCCACACGATTACAAGTCGATGTACTACAGGCAAAACCTGATCTTGAAGTTTCTTTCGACGTTACTGTACTTGCTAGTTGCATTGTCGGTGTTGTTAATCTCGATGCGCATCATCATCTTGAAGAACTTCAACAACCACCTCTCCCATTTCAGTATCACCAAGATCGACAAGATCATTGTGAGTGATGAACTGTTGATCTTTGAATTGGAGGCTAGCGCAAGAAACGTGAATTTCCAAGACATAACCGTCTGGAACATGGACTTGGACGTGTTCTTGCTAACCGATTCGTCGTTACTCGAATCTCCAAGTTCACCATCATTCCAACAAGACGATGTTTCCAAGACGGAAACGATCACCATTCTATTGGGTAATTCGACAAGGTTCATCACCCCGTTGATTTTCAAAGGCGTTTTGGATCGATCGACCAGCACGCAACTTTATCCTTCGTTCCAGGACGTTTGGTACGATTTGAACCACAAGGATCAGATCCCAGCAACAAAATCCAGAGGTCAGATCAAGATTAGCCAACCAGGGAAACGATTCAAATACAACGGAGATTACCTAAACGGTGAGCAATGGAGTAACATTTTGAACAACCAGTTCAAGTTGGTCATCAGGGGTTCGTTAAGTTATCAGCTACCCATGATCAGCACCCAGGAGGTGATCAGCGTAGCTACAGATGTGGACGTTAGTCCGAATTCCCCCGATGGAATCTATTAACTATATATATATATATCTATATATATTATGATGATAAATAAAATGCACGTGTAATATTTACAAAACAAAGTAATGAATAAAAAAAACAACAACTACTTCAATAACAATCTTCGATATCAGGTACCAACCTTGACAAATCACCCCTACTTTTCCCTTCAACCCACCAATCTTTCTTCCCATCTTTCCTCAACTTATCAGCACGCTTAACCAAACTTTTATCGACTCCAGGACACATCCCTGTTCTCGAAATAGTACACAAGTCACATCTAGGCCTCACCGGCGTGCATATCACCTGTCCGAATCCAACCAATACAGGGTTGATCTCTTCCCAAAGGTACCTATCTTCATCTTTTGCCAACATACTCTCCAAACATTTTCTAGTGAATTCAGGACCTCCTTTACCGTTGGGAGGCACCCATTTGAACATACGGCAGATCCGATCCACGTGTACATCGACCCCAATTCCGGTGGTCAACCCCCATGCAATCTGTAAGAGCAAATAACCCATCTTAGGTCCAACACCAGGAAAAGACATGATCTCATCTATTGATTGTGGTACATCACTTTGAAATTGTTCTTTCATCATGACTGACATCTGTTTGATGTATTTTGTCTTTCTATTGTGGAATCCAACCGACTTGATGACGTTGTCCAATTCAAATTCGGAAATTTCGAGCATCGCTTCAAGGCATAATCCATCTTGAAATTTCATCGTTTCTTTACAATATTCGTTCAATTTTGCTAATGTGGCATGGTTCACTTCGTCTTTTGTTTGGGATGACATCATGAGTGATATCAACGTTTGGAAACGATACACTGGTCCATTGGTAAGTCCGGTGATTTGGGTGATCGATGTTGAACAACCCATCGTATCCACCGGTGAAGTGATCTTGGATCGCATCTTCTTGATCATAGGGTACATTTGCCAGAACGATTCCGGTGGAGATTTAGGAAAAATTGACGATGTCGTGGTGGTTTGTTGTTTCTTTTTTGGTTTCTTCTTGACACGAGGTTGTTGTTCTTCTTCTTCGATTTTCAATTCGATGGGTTCTAATTTGACTCGCTTGTAACTCTTGAGTGAACCAAAATCATCATCTTCATTTCCATCCACCTCTTTTTTAACTATCGTGTCCAACTCTTTCTCTATGCTAGAAATCACATCGTTTCCCTCTTGGATAACTCTATCAACGTCGCGTTGGAAAGATTCAAAATCGTCGTCGTCATGACCGCCACCATCTTCAACCTTGACCAACACGTTACTCGACCTCGTTCTTCTTCGTTGTGTTGGTACAAAATACTTGCTTGTAGTAGTCATGACGTTCTTCTTTGTTCTAGTCAACCCCATCATTTAGTTAGGTGGCTGACAAAAAAAAGACAGTATACAAGAACCATCGCCACTGTGGAGTTGTACACAAATCAACATTGGACACCAAAAAAAAAGAGCCGCTTAGTAGATATATTCCTGGCTGTGCAGGTTGTTTTAAGGCGGTGCAAAAATGCCCAATGAAAATTCGGCGATTTGTAATTTTTTTACTGTCTTTTTTTTTTTTTTGTGGATTTGTGGATTGGGAATAAAGAAAAGAAATAGTAGTCTATATATATTATGCTAACAGAGTAACCCTTTGTTACTTTTTAAATTCAAAAGTGGCCAGGATCGGGATGTGATCCGATGGGAAATCTTGGTTCGGGAACCCCATGTACCGATCCAGGTACGATTTGTCCAAATCTCCCAATGCACTGATCAACTGCAAGTTCTTGTTTCGTTTGTTGTACCATATGTAATCGATGATCTTCTTGAAATTCCTCGTATAAGTCGTCTTATCAAAGATATGGGATTCGAAGGGAGCTCTATAAGGAGAATTGAACTCGTGCAATCCGTTAACCAAAATTTTGGGCACAGATTTCCCATAGTCTTGGCTAAATTCTTCCTCTTTCTCCAAATCAACGTATCCATCGTTTAAAAACTTGTAAACTAGAGAATCCGGTGTCGAATTGAAATCACCCACCATGAACACGTTTACATGGTTACCTTTCAAGAAAAGATCCAATTCCATCTCGGTGCTGATCTCGTAATGTCTCTTGATTGCATTCCTTACCGATTTTGTCAACACGTACGTTTGCAATAACTTGACATCTGGATGCTTCGGAGACCAGTAAAGATGGGTGTTGGTCAAAAAGATCAGTTCTCCTGTGGATATATGTTGTAAAGTCATCACTATCGCCACGGTGTTCCTGTTGCATACCCTGTTTTGCAAATCTTCCGTCTGTTCAAACAACGTGGCGTTCTTGAATATGTCTGCATAATCCACTTTCTCATAATTGACGATCTTAAACTTGCTCTTGTTGACGAAAACGGAAACTCCGTCCATCATCGTTGGGTTCTTCGTCCAGTATGCGGGGATCCTCTTCATCTTGATCTCCGATGTAAAGTTGTGTTCCAGTAAGTAATCCTTCCAAAAATCGTTGTATATCTTGTATTCCATCTCTTGGAAGCACATGATGTCACTTATCTTGGCCATGTCCTTCAGGTTCCTGTTGATCAATTCGAACCTGTTGTCCCAATCGATCGATTTTGACGGGAGGTAATCATAAACTTGGGTCCACATGTAATGTCTAGAGAGTAAATTGTATGAAGATATGGTGAAAGATCGGGACTCATCCTGTGGTCTGTTGAAACAGATCCATTCTCTATGGTTTGTGATCGAGTTGACATCGGTACAACGGCACCGGACCAGACGTTCCACCATCGACAATCGGCTGTGTGCAGTGGTAGTAGTAGGCTTAACACGTGTTGTCGTCGTGGACAGCATCGTTAGCATCTTTTAATGAGTCGAGAGCAACAAAATGTGTGGGAAAGGACAGCAATTAATAAAGAAATTCGCAGCAAGGTCTAGTGTATATTATATAGTATATAACAACAACAACAAACAAGCACAACACAATAGCCGTCATCGTAAACCACCTGGAAGGTGCCATCCGGAGTGTCCTTTGACACAAAAAACAGGCAGCTTCCCCACTTTTCCACCGCTGCGCGCCTCGTCTTCTTCCCCTGCCGTTACGTAATCGCTGCTCCTGATGTACTTGCTGTGATTACCTAACGACTGGGGGGTGCCACATTGGCCGTCCCGCAGCTCGCCGGTTCCACGCGGGTCGGTTGGGTGTGGCTGTTTTCATTACGTAATATCTCTGAATCTCGTGGGGATCCGGGAACTGGAAACTTTATGGCTTATATATATATACTTATATATACATATAATATACATCTATACGGCTTATGGCTAAGCATCAAAAATATCACATATGATAATAAGAACATTGAAAAATATATTGGCATCCGAAAATACAGCAAGAAACTAAACAAGACACAGCCTAACATACACTAAATTGACTGTCAATGCGCTAAAGGAAAAGGAAATAAAATAATAATAAGAAAAAATTATAACTATAAAGACAATAAACAAAAAATCAACAACAGAAAAGAAAGAAAGAACGAAAAAAAAAACTAATAATAAAAAACAAACGATACAGAAGAACATTGTATATAAATTATCAAAATAAAAACAAAAAAAAAAAAGAACAAAAAAAAAAAAAAGCAGAATTAAGTCATCATTTCAAGTCTTTCTCGAAAACCCAACATCTCTAAAATCAACTTTGATCTTCTTCGAAGATCCACTAGCATTCTTCTTAAATTCAAACCTCGAAATCAAAGGTAGATGGTCTGAAGGACAGTCGGCACTAGGGAACCCAATCGCTTTCTTAGTGTAATCGCGATCCATCTCACCTAACAACCCTTTAACCGACAAAGATGGCGTCGAGTACCAGATATAGTCAATCACCTCTGTAAAAGTTGGCGTAAAGTTCGTAAACGGTAATTCGTTGATCGATTCGTACGAAGACTTCAAATGGAAAGGATGGTGGAACCCTTCCGACGTGTACTTGCCGTAATCTCTACCGTTGAAATCAAAGTGCTCTTTACAGACACCTTGCGAGAAAAATTGGTACACTGCAGATTCCCTTTGGGAATTGAAATCACCGCAGATGATCAACGGAACTTTGACTAGTTCGTCCTTCGTTGGTGCATACCTCTTCATCAGTTCTTGCAATTCATCTAACAACACTGCAACCTGCATGGTCTTGACGTCGTTAAACTCAGGATCCCAGTGCAAGTGTGTATTAGCCAATATGATCTTATTGCCCGATGGAACGTGTTGTAAGATTAAAACGGATGCAATGTTATCTTTGTTCATAAATCTGTTGAAGATGTCTTCAGTCTTCTTAAATTTGTCTTGACTCATCACCACCCTTCCGTACTCCAAAATTCTCTTGTCCACTAATTCAAACAATCCAGTCTTGTAAAAAGTGGCACACCCATCAACTTTCTTAGCATTCTTCTCGTTCATCGTCTTGGCTCTACTCTTACAGTGAAACACACCCTTGTAACCGTTTCTCTCCATTAATGGAACCCAATACTCTTCAAAAGTTCTAGTCTCCACTTCTTGCAAACAGATGATGTTCGTCTTATAGGATAAAATCTCATCGGTCAACTTCTGTCTTCGGTAATCCCAATTCAACGCCCACGATGGTGTGTACTTGTACATCTTTGAAGTTGCGTAATGTTGGCACAAGGTGTTGTAACTCATCAACGTGAACGCATTGGATTCGTTCGACGATAAATCGGATTCTATGGCAGGCTTTATCTCATCGTTATCCAATATTGGTTCACCGTCATCACCAACTTTGATCCATTTTCTAGGTTTAGGTGGTTCCAATCTTGGAGCATCGTCTCTCAAATGAAAGATCAAGCCTCTGGTTCCCTTCTTGGATAGTATGTTGATGACTTCGGGGTTCATATTAACGTTACCTTCCAAACCCAGGAACTCCAGTTCGTACATGTTACCAAATTCATAAGGGATGTCATTAATGTCGTTATCAAATGCGTAGAGGTACTTCATGTTGTATAGCATACCCAACTCGCTAGGCAACCCGGTTAGCATGTTGGAAGAGATGTCTAGCACTCTTAGAGTCTTCAACTGTAGAATGGCCTTAGGTATCTCTTTCAACCTGTTGCCGTTCAAATATAGCCTTCTCAAGAACTGATAGTTGAACAGTTTCGGAGATAGAGACATGATCATCTGCCCACTCAAATCCAACGCCGTCCACAATTGAGTATGATTCTCTTTTATTCTAATACGTTGGTCCTCTTCTTCTTCGTCAAAAGTGGTATCGTTCGTCAACTTCTTGTGCTGTAGTAAACCTTCATTCTGTTGTTGCTGTTGTTCCAGACTCACTTGCACTTCAGGAACGTTGGCCAACAAGGTCTTGGTTATATCAACTAACGTGCTACCTTGCTTCACTGTGCTATCTGGCTTGATCAGAGTCTTTCTAGAAGAGGATGCAGCTTGTCTCGCATAGAAATGGGGTATATTAGAGCTTCTGGATATTTGAGCAAGTTGCACCTGATGTTGCCAGTGTGGAGATGCAGATACGGATGAATCAACGTTTATAGAATTGTATCTTTGAGATTGTAGAAATTGGGACTGCTGGAGTTGTTGTTGTTGTTGCTGTTGTTGCTGTTGTTGTTGTTGTTGTGCCTGTTGTTGTGCCTGTTGTTGTGCCTGTTGTTGTAGTTGTGCCAATTGCTGCTGCTGTTGTTGTTGTTGGGCAGCTGCCACTAATAGTTGTTGTTGTTGCTGCTGTGGTGTGCCTGGTTGCTGTAGCTGTTGCAATTGTTGATGTAACGTTTGTAGTTGACTCTGCTGTGATTGTTGCTGTTGCGCTTGTAGCTGTTGCTGCTGGGACTGTTGTGGCTGTTGTTGTTGAGCCCCTGGTCTGTATGCACCCTGATACAAGGTTTGGGCCAAAACTGTGGAAGGATTCAACCCCTCAGATTGCTGTTGATTCTGTTGGGATTGTTGTTGTTGTTGTTGCTGTTGATGTAGAAACCCATCTTGCAAGCTATTGAACTGTGAATGTTGCTGGCCTCCTGTCTGCTGTTGTAGAGACTGCTGGTATAAGTAATGGGGAGGGTACTGCTGTCCAGACTGCTGCTGTGGCTGCTGTTGGCCCGCCTTCTGCGGGAACTGGGATGCAACGTTCATGAGCAGTGTCTGATCTTCACCTCTAGTAGTGTGATTCCTGTGTGTGTGGGAGGTACCATGGCACCAACAAGCAGACAAAACATGTCAGAACAACAAGCAAAACAACAATGTTGAAACCGCAAATTCGCTCGACGTCGTTCGCCAGCCAAATTGTGCCGACGCAGCCAGGGCTCCTGTTGTGCGTCGATCGACGTGGTGGTAGCTATTTTTTTTTTTTTTTTTCATTTTAAAATTTTTTTTTTTTTCTTTTTTCTTTTATCTATTTCAGCTGCCAGTTTTCCTTTATCTTTTATCGCCCCTTTATCGTATCGCTATCGGTTCATGCTTCACATCCTGTTCTGTCTGGCTATCTTCATCATGCTATCGTCTAACTGGGAGAAGCTCGTCAAGAAGCAACAGCAGCAAGCAAAGAAACCTTACAAATCTACTCTCAACCCAAAGACCCCTAGAAACAGAAAGAATGAGAAGAAGATTCTCACAACTACTAGACATCACATTAATTCACATCCAATCAATTCCAACACAGCTAACAATAACACCCCAGAAGGTCGTGACCCACAACAGCAACCAGACCAGCAGCAAGAAGAACCTCAAAGAATACCCAGCAATGACCACTTCTCTTTGAGACAACAAGAAGTTGGCCTGTACCTAGCCATCGACTGTGAGTTTGTAGGTGTGGGGCCTGAAGGTTCTGTCTCTGAACTCGCCCGTGTCTCGATTGTGAATTTCTATGGGAACACAGTCTACGACACGTTTGTCAAACCAACAGAGAGAGTCACCGATTGGAGAACCTGGGTCTCAGGTGTGACTCCGAAACACATGAAAGATGCTATCAGTTTCAAAGAAGCACAGTGGAAAGTTTCAAAGTTGATACAAGGACGTATCTTGGTGGGACATGCGATCGAGCATGACCTCACCTCGTTGATGTTGTCCCATCCAAGAACTATGATTAGGGACACCGCCAAACATCCACCTTTCAGAAAGAAGTACGCCATGGGGAAGACCCCATCTTTGAAAAAGTTGACCAAAGAGATATTGAACATCGACATCCAGAGCGGGCAGCACAGTTCTGTGGAAGATGCCAAGGCCACCATGATGATTTACAAGAGCGATAAGAAGGAATTCGAAAGGCTGGCCAATTGGAAGTTGAGGTCTCATAAAGGTAAAGACAAAGCCGCTTACAGAAATTCTAACGACAACTAACAAAACTTGACTACGATTGGTTTATATACACACTTAGATGTTATATGTGCGTGTGTATGTTCTTTCTTTTTTTTTGTTTCTCTCACTTTTTTATCCTTATTTTAATTTGTACATTAGCAACGGTTTATTTTTAAATAGATTTTTATTTCGTGTTTAGATTATCTGTAGATACTCCTTTAAACAAATGATAATAATAAAATATTAATAATGACATAATTTATACACTTCCAGGTGGTAACAATAGTAATAAAAATAAAGAAAAGTTACACATTAGACAATATCAAAAAACTCCTATAACTTGTGAACTTCATTTGTTAAATTTTTTTTCATCCTGTTTTCAAGTAATCTTCTTGATCTTTACCTCTAGATATCTTCAGAATAACTCGAGATCATTCTCTCCAACATCAGCTTCAACATAGTACTCTTCTTTTTGTGGATATCCAAGTAACTCTTGTCCTGTTCATCCGCATCGAATGGATTCAAATGGGTAAACTCCCAATTCTTCATACCTTCAAGACCACATTCCATCACTTTCTGCAATAACTCAGCGTGGTATTTCTCTTTGTTCTTGTACTCGGGACTCAGCATCATCTTCGACAAGATCGCCATCACCGAATCCATCATACGGATAGATCCAGAACTGTCGATAGATTTACGTAACGTCTTGGCACACATCTCAAAAGCTGACCACGCAAGCTTCGGTGAAATGTCAAGCAACTCCTTGTACACGTTCAAGCATCTCGTCACTTGCATCTCATCACCTGCTTGCGTCGTAAAGAATATAGCTCCTCCATAAACAAACGCGTACACATCGATTGTATCCGTGAGGTAGAAGTCAAGCAAGATCTTTGGAATCTTGCCGTTCTCCATAGAGTGCAGCTCAACGTCTTTGAGCCCACATTCGTCCAATGCATTCACCAATTCCGTGTCCGACTGGCTCACAATAACCAAATAGAACATGTAGCAAGTAACGGAGAGGTCAAATCTCTTGCCATGTTCTTTTGTCATCGTCGTTGCCTCTCTGTATCTGATCGTAAGCAAAGTTTTCAAGCAGTCGTAGGAGTTGGTGGCAGAGAACGGTATGGTAATACCTTTGGAGACAACGTTCATCATAACAGCATCAAAGTGCTCCCTTGTAATAGTGATACGATTCGAGATTTCGTAGTCACGCAACACGTTACCAAATATCGTCCGTTGTTCGAACAAATAGTCCACGGTGGTGACATCGGTTCCTTCCAACGCCCGAGAAACTTTCAACAAAGTTGTTTTCAAGAACTTCAGAGCAAAATTGTATATGACAACGTTATCAATCAATGCCAAAGCATAACTGAACCAGAAAAAGTGGCCAATAAATGGCGAATCGTCAGGTAAACCTTCTACAACATTGTTAAACGCATGTAGCACACAAATAGCTAGTGATCTCACTTTTCTATCGGTTGTTTGTTGCTTGCCATATTCTCCCAGAATATAGATCAAAGTCTTCAACAATTTCGAGGATATATTATGCTCGACACCTTCTTTCGTCAAACTTCCCAGCACCAATATAGCACGGCCTTGCAATTGGGCAGTCTTGGAGAATGCGACTTTCAACACGTACGAATTCCACTTAATCAGTAACAAGTCATAATCGGCAGGGCTAGAAAACTCCCTCAGGAAAGTTATCAACATGTTGGCAACTGTGGCAACAGAATGGGATTTGTTAACCATCTCAGCTCCAATTGCAGAACCTGGATCTAAAGTCTTGGTTGCATCGTCCTCCCTGGTTAACCCAAACAACATTCTAAACCTTGCACCGTTCAACATAACGATTTTGGTATTGATCAATTCACGTTGTCTCGATGTCAAATCATCTTTTGCCAAAAATGAATGGAAGGTCCGGATGATCAGCTTCAAGATACAGTGTCTGAATTCTAGAGGACCATAATCCATGTAGATGGTGACAAGGTAGAATATATCCGACAGGAACATCTCAACAAACATTAGAGAGTCGAACACCAAGTACGATAGAAGTCTAGCCAACACGGTATTTTCAATCCATCTGGTGTGTGCCTCAATTTCAGTTTCAGAAACCGAAGACAGGTACGATCTCTCCCGCAGTCTTCTGATCAACAATCCACAAATCTCAACAGTAGGCGTCAAAGGCCAATATTTGGTGATCTCTTCCCAATCATGACCTTCAGCTTCATGATCAATTGCAGCAGCGATAATTTCATCGATTATGATTTCAGCCAATTCATCTTCTAAGGACAACCGACTCCATATGTAGATCGAGAAAGACACCGTGGTGCTTCTTGAGTTTCTGCTTGCCCAAACAAACTTCTTGATCAATTCCCTTGTTCTTTGTGGTCCTCTGATCGGATCAGTCATGAAGACATGTTGGTAGATATTTTTGATCCATGGGGAAGTATAGATAACCACTGCCGATTTGTCTTCAGGAGCTGCAAAGTCAAAGGCATTAAAGAAACCGTATATGAAATCGTATGTCAAACTAGGCTGGGATTCGGCCAGAAACGAGGAAATTGAGAAGATGTATTGAACGTCACCGTATGGGAAAGTCATACCAGAGACTGATTCAATCTTTCTACCAATCGAAAGGTCAAACGATTTAGTCAATGCAGTTAGCAAGATAAACGATGCGTTTCTAATTTCATCGTCAGGTGACAACAATCCTGATAAGTTGATGTTGATCAACTGTCCAACAGAGGTTTCCAAAGTTTCCTCTTCTTCTTCAATGTAAATATCGTTGCTGAAACGTGATCTCGAAAAGTATAACGTTCTCATGATTTCAACTTTCTTGGCAGATGTCAAAATGATTCTGAAGTCAGTCCTAGCATCAACCATGGAAATCTCGTTGGCAACACCTGTAATCGTAGAAGGTGCTAGATCTTCAATATCAACGATCGGATAACAGTCAACCAAATTAATTGTTTTCCATTTGTTTCCGACTTTGATTCTTTGCGGTTGGCCTGAGTATATTTGTAAAAATTCATTACCAATCTTCAGCTTAACAGGAACAAATCTCTTAACGTCCTCTTGGTAAATGCTCACATCATGGAAAGACACTCTGGCATCTTTTGCTACTGAATTGGTATAACTGATTAACCCTTGCTTAGACAGAGTCTTTGCATCCTCGTTGAATGAGAAGAAGAAATATTCGGTGTCAAACATCACCCCTTCCTCGTCGGAAAAGTACTTATAGTGCTTCAAAGATTGGTAAAATCTCTGAGAAACATTATAGTAGTAGTAACGCTTGCAGTTTCTCTTTTGCTTGTCTCCGACTAAGTTGTTGAAAATCAGAGTGGCTTGGCCGACGATGGTATCTTCAGTGTAACCAGTACAGTCAACCAGTTTGCAATATGGAGCATCCCAATATTTGCTTAAAGCTTGACACACTTTATAGCATGCTAATTCCGCTGTTAGATCCTCTGTTGCTTGTAAACAGTCAATAATAATCAAAGGTAACCCATCTTGGGTCATCGACTCTCGAACAAAAGCTTTATCATCGCTGCTACGATCCATCAACGAGATCTGAGACATGAAGTCATACAACTGGACACCTTTTTCAGATTTATCGTTCTTGATATTCTCTGGAATCTCATAGCCTTTAATACGTTGCGGAATACCAACTGACGACAGACTCGTGTCGATCTCTCGTATCAAAAGGAATTTCATCTCCAAAGGAACATCATAGATCGTACTTGGATGGGAATAAACTTGTCTGATCTTCAACCAATGTTCGTAAAAATAAGCATGGAAAAAGCTGAAACCAGCTCTGCAATCACGAATCTCACCGTCTGCCAAACCCAAATCTTTAGGACAAGTCTCCATGCCTTCATGCCTGACAACTTCCACCATAAAGTGGTTGATCTTACCTTTCAACTTTGATAGCTCATCCGGTCTTTCCATCAACAATGGCCATCTAAGAGAACTTGAAATAGTCTCGTTAACCATTCCTTGTAAGATTCTGGCAAGTTGGATCAACGATCTCTTGAATTGTGGTTGTGGGTTGTGGCAAATGTTTGATCTTTCGGGAGCCACAATAGCAGGATTAAACAATCTTAAGAACAAGAAAGCACTTAAAGCTGCAAACTTAGATTCGGGGAAAGCGATCGCTGTGGTCTCATAAATTATGTGCGAGATTGAGCGCAATCCCAAAGGCATGTCCGCAACGGAGTCAGCAATGGCATCGACAACCAAGTTTAGATACTTCATAAACAAATCCAAGTTTTTAGCCTTCGTCTCTTGATCCATGTTGTTGACTTTTTCAATCTCAAAATATTCCTGAGTGTCCATCAACTGGTTGAAAATCGGTCTAAATATGGAAATTAAATAGTCCGAAGCTTCCAAATGAGAATACAAGGCAACCATTCTAGTTGCCACCGTATTAGACCGTAAGATCTCAACAGAGTCAGTGGTGTTCAGTATATCAGCCTTCAACAACGCTAGTAGCAGTAATAGTGCCTTATCTTTATCATCAGTCATGGTTAACAAAGCGTTGGCAAAGGCATCAACTTGAGAAGCAGGGCACGTTTGGACAACAGCTGAGAGAATGGCCTCATCATTGGCCATTAAGTTCATAGCATAATTCATAGCAGACATCCTTTCTCTCTCAGTATCTCTTGACAGCTCTATACTTAAATCTTGCACAATACTCGAGAAAACATTAATGAAAGAAACTCTGATCAAGCTATCATCATGGTAGCCCAATGGTAACGAATACTTCAAACCGACATCTACATTTGATTTCAAAAGGTTGATCAATGCTTGGATGATATTCTTAATGATGTTTGCAGATCTTCTCTGGTTTGTGATGTTTGTTTCAGTCTTGTTCTTGTTGATACTGTTAAACCGTTCTAAAATTCTAACAAACAAGTTGAAGTAGTTGGAGAATGCGACATCAGCTGCCAGGTCATCTTTAGTAACACCTCTATTGATAGCAACAGTGTCCAAAGGCAACTTGAAAAATATAATTTTCAAAATGATGGAAGTCTCCACCTTGACTTCGAAGTGTAAATCATCGACCTCGTTGCTTTTTAGGTCAGAGAGCTTCAACTTCTGAGGTTCTGATGGTCCGGTACTTCCAATTTGAATCACCTTCGAAGAAGAAGGCTGATCATTCAAATCCAAGCAGTTCTGATAATTGAACGATTCTTCAAGATAATTGGCCACAACTCTAGCATACTGGTTCTTTTTCAAAATGTTACCATGCATCGACAAATCGTCCAAGCGAGCTAAAAACGCACCTTGCATCTTACAGAACTTCAACTTCAATCTCAAAAACACAGGCTCATTGCAACTTATATTCAAGCTCTTTAAGATCTTGAAGTTCAACTCCCAAAACTCGTAAACGTAGAAATATAATGACTCATAATCAATCAAACTCACCGTTCTTAGAACATTAACCATCAATTCGCACATGTGGTACTCTTTGTTCTTTAAGGCAGTTTCAAATCTATGGAAATTCTTAACTAGCAAATCTAAATAGACTCCGCATAAGTAAGGGTGCATGGACACACACAGGACCTCTCTGCAACGATCACGTTTCTTAGCGCTTGAATTGAACAGATTGGTCATCTTATAATTCAAGAACGTGTACAGCTTCTCTTCCAATTCTGGCTTACGAGGATCATCTGCAAAATCTGGCGATAAAAATATACCACCCAGAGAAGCAATATACTCCCCATAATCTTCTGAATCATCCAGCTGAGAGCTCATGTTCAGTTCTGTATCACCGTACATGTGATAAACATAGGAGATCTTGTTAAACATCAATTCCCAAACTTCAATCAAAGTTTCACTAGGTGCAGTCAAAGCACAAAGATGGTCTCTCAGCTTCTTCCGGATGGCCATTGTACCAGCAGGTGCCTTATCTGAAAGAATTGATTTCGCCAAATCAGCGTTGTGTTCTTCGAAACAGCCGTGCTTGTGGTGTTTTCCGGTTATGATACTATAGTAGGATTGCAGCAACGAACGAGACATGCGATGAACCTCAATCTTATCTGAAAACAAGCCCAAGAAAATGGTCTTTTCCAAGTTCTTCACCATTCTGGCACAATCCTTACCATCGTGATACGAGCTGATACCAGGAGTATCAGGACGAATTAGCGAATAATCTGTATGCAGTTGACGTTGCTCAAATAACTGAGCTAGTAACGATAGCATCTTCTCCCTTCTGAATTGAGAAACTGAAACACTGATGGATAACTTTGAGATACAGTCGGTGATGATAGCAGAAGCTAAATAAGCAATAGCAACTTTCCAAACGACAGAGTTGGATGCAGTAACCGGGAAACTCAAAAGGAAATCTTTTGTTGCCGACCACATAACAGGATCTTCATCAGCCAAGGAATAAACCAAAGGTGTAATAAATCTAGTGAATTGAGTCTCAAATTGAGAAAGCGATGTGTGTTCATCAACAGGGTAGAAGGTCAAAAATGGGAACGCCCTATATATGTAAAAGAAATTGATCAACACGGATTTTGTCAAATCGTGCAAATCCGATTTTCTTCTCACATAATGAATTGGCTGCTCAGTGGAATGCGATTGATTCGGACTTGGCAGGATACCGGATCCCTGTAAGGTTGTATGGGTCAGGGAATTCGAGGAATGCACAGAAGAAGGTGAAGATGTTAGGTTCTTAGCTCTTGTAGAGGGACTTCTCATTTCAACAGCTTGCGACAAGAAACCTGACGAAGGCGAGATCGGAGTCGTTATTGGATTCGACTGCGAAGGCGATGACATCAATGGCGAAACTACACCAGGTGTAGTAGGTGACGTATGGGTCGAAGTTAGCGTTGGAGCAGTTGACTGTGAATATCTGAAGGGACTCTTCACTTTGGTAGAAAGTGATTTGTTTCTGTAAAGACTCTTCAACGTTGGCGTTGAGATACTTGAAGATGACGACGAGAATCCAATCGATGTCGCAGCTTTGATATCTAGCGGAGGAATAAGAGGTGGCGGTGTTGAGGCAGTATTACCGGATGACGATGATGTGCCAGTAGCCGTTGTTGCCGTCGATGCCGACGAAGCTGTTGTTGCCAGAGGTGCATGTGTCGGTATAGATGCTACATGTCCCATGGCAGGTCCAGTGGCTGACGCGAGAGAGGATGGTATCGCAGTTGCCGTCGACGGCGTGGAAGAAATGTTAATGGAATCAGAAAGCTGTGTTAACGATGATTTGTTAGATTGTGGCTTATGGGATGTTATGGTTGTTGTTGCAGTCGAGGATGATGCCTTCTTCTTGCCTGAACCACCAGACTCAGTAGTTGATTTCTGTTGTAGCACGTCCATAAGGTCAATCATCGAACCAAATGAGTCGTTACTTGATATCGAATCGTCATCGCTATCTTTATACGACGTAACAATTGTAGCCAACTTTCTGAAAACAACAAGCATACCAGGGGAAGCCTTCTCTAGGTATGGGAAGATTTGATCAGCCATTAGCGGAATCTCCATCAACTTTCTAATACCACCAGTAATCGCCACCAGATGAGAAATTGGAGCATCAGGATTTTCAAAAACAGAAATAGTTCTAGCGGTCATTTCCTTTGGATGCAACATCGTAGCAGCAGCATAGAAATCTTTGCGTAACTCGTTGATAACTTCGGTATCGACGTTGGAAGGATAGTAATCAGGAGTGTCCAACAATAGATCTTTATAAACTTGGTCGTACATATTGTGAGAAAACTGAACAAGAGGATGATTGTTATCGTAAATTGAAATACAGCAGCTTACTAGCATGATACTTATTTGACTTGAAGCCGCATTTGGATTCTTCTGTAGCAATTGCACTAACTCATCCAAATATTTCTGTTTTTGATTTGATTTACCCACAGTACGCCTTATCGCCAATGTTGAAAGTTTGGTATGCTTTTCAGAATTATATTTTTCGAATTGTTTAGGTAGCAACGTCAATAGCATCGATAAGAATTTGTGCCCTGATTTGTAATACATTTTGAAATCAACTAGACGGTAAATCATTTCAAACAGTGCATCGGCTCTAGAATTCACATTAGGATCTTTGGTGGCCTTGAGGAAATCCTCCGTTCTCGAGATGGCCCAGGCATATAGCGATTGTGCAAAGTAAGCAAACATCACATTCTGTTGAGACTGTCTCTTTGTAATTTGGATAACCTCTTTGACCAGGCCTAAATAATGGTATATCGTTCTTGAATCCAAGTATGTCAAGGCCAAGAAATCGGAGCGAGGTACAAACAACAATTCGATGTTAATTCTTCTAAATTTGAATTTCAAAAATTCAAAGAAGTCGGAAGAGTTAGAAGCTGCAACATATTTAGTAACGTTATCACAGTATTCGTTGATCTTTAGGACCAAAGACTCGAGTTTCAGCTTTGTCAATTCGTCATCAATTTCCGGGTGGTCATGCTTTGGCGCCAGCACCTGTTTGTTGGATATATCTTCCAATAGTGAAAGTGTGGCATCGTCAGTCTTCAAATTGGACATCAAATATAGGAATCTTCTGATAACTTTTGTATTCAAACGGCGAGGCTTTCCTGTACGAAATTGGCGACCGTTAGCAGCTGACTGTGGAACCATAATACCAACATATTCAAAAGTAGTCTGACAGCTTGACTCAGTCTCTGGCTTCAACTTATCCCAGCCGTCATTCAGAAGAAATGCCAACAACTTCAAAATCGAAGCTATCGATCTCAACGAAGGGATTCTTCTCTCTCTTAATGGTAAGTTGTTATCATGCTTGTTGATTGAATCTAATATGTTGACGGTACATCTCACCATGTGATCCAAGTACATTGAATCCGCCAACTTGGTCAATTGTGCTTTCGTAGCGATGTAGTTCGGATCAATCTCCAATTGTGACAGGCTGTAACCGGACTTTATAGGTAACGCATTCTCTATCCTGTTGTAAAGTGAAGCAATCACTGACTCCGTAGGGGTGAGAACTGGTATCTCTTCCACAACGTAAGCGGAGCTGGATGAGGAAGAGTTGGAGCTCGGGCCTTGGTTGTTACCGCTGGTCGATTGCTGCGTCCAAGTCGACGTTGTTGTGGAAGATGACGACGATGAAGATGCCAACGTTGTTGAAGATGTTGATGCCGGGATGGTTGGATTTGAAGTGGATGATGACATGATGGATAGTAGGGTTCAACGGTTAAAAAACAAAAAAAAAACAGTAAGCTAGGTGATTAAATGGACTTAGGCAACCAAAACAAAAGAAATGTTCAAAAAGATAATGAGCAATCTGGCGACAAAACAATCGAAACCAGAAATCGTGCACAAGGCAACTTTTGATTTCTTGGATTGTTCAATTAATTCGATTTAGAACTATCCTTGTCTTCTCTCTTAGTGTCTTTCCAAATCCCAACGGGTAAAGAAGTAATACTCAGGCAGGAAGGCAGGCAAACAAGGGAGGAAGAATGTTGACAGCTTGTTTTCGGAGCTAAGAAGCAATTGAGAATTCGAACACCAGCAAAAGAAATTGTTTTGGTCAATAAGGAATGGTATATAGCAATGATCCCTATCACGTATGGGGTTATAATTTGGGAGGGCAATAAACTGGGAGACAAGAGTGTGGATCACAAAGATTGGGGGTCGGGGTACACCTGCCAGGGCGGTTGGAATCTGAGATAAGTGTTACGAGCAGTGTGCCAGCCGGTTGTGGGTGCAAGAGATTCTGCAAAAGCAATTTTTGAGCCAACCAGAAGTGGCTCCTCCGCTGAGTCATTGGATTATGTCAGCCAACGGTTTTTTTGTTTCTTTTTTTTTTTTTGCTCCCAGAGGCGTTACGTTACTGATCATGTAATCAAGTGTCGATCCCTTGCCTTTATTGTTGACAGCCCTTATGAATTAGGTATACATATATATATATATATGGATCTTAACATATAATCTCCATATAGTGACTGTACCAGCTTGTTAAGGTTACAATTACGTCAATTTACTCGATTACACCTAAACAATATCTTTAATAAAACATTAAATATGAATTTTCTTTTTTTTTCCTTTATTAAGCAGTTAAAAAAAATAAAAAAGATAAAATATTTTTTCTGTTAAAAAAAAATAAGTGGTAGTATACTAGAAGATTAAAGTTTTAATTTTTCTTTTTATTTCATTCCCCAAAAAGATATAACATTCCTAAACAATTATAATAAACAAATTTAGAAAGCCAACTTTTGGAAGAACCACTTGTTCTTACCGGCTTGGTGTCTTTCTTCAAAAGCCTTCTTGACAACCTTCTTAGCTTCTTCTCTTTGAGATGGTTCAGCCAAGGATTCAGAAGTGACAGAGCTCTTGAAAGATTCAACTTCAAAGGAGTATCTGGTTGGCATCAAGTGGTTGTAGTTGACCAACTTAACGAATGGCTTAACTTTAGTTCTCTTGGCGACCTTCTTAGCACCCATAGACTTGGTGACCTTCAATGGTTGTCTTTCAACACCGGCAACGATGGCATGTGGGAATGGGTGGGATTTGGTACCTTCATCATGTGGCTTAACGATAACAACCTTCTTACCGGCGTATCTACCTCTGACAACAACAGCTATAGTAAAAGTAAGGTAATAGTTCATGTTAGTAAAAAAAATGTTTAGGTGGGAATTTTTCTAGATTATGGATATAAGAGATTGAATTTTTCATGTTTACGAGAAATTAATTAATTGGCCATTTGTGTTGTGAAAAGAAGTTCTATTCTATTTGATCATGCTGGTAATAGGTGTAGTCAATTTGCAATTTTTCGTCCTGATCATATATATATATATGAATTTTTCAGCCACAGTATAGATGAGCCAAAGAAACTCGATGCAAACTACGCATGCAAACTTGATGCTGAACAAGCAAAAGTAAACTTTGAATGCAAATCAAATCAAATGGTAATGTTGGGATATAATTCAACTTGAGCGTAGGAAACTGAACGTAAAAAGATCTAATATGACGTTGTTGTCTTGTCTTGTCCGATAAAACTACGATACTGTCATTCTATAACATATTGATGCTAATGTTGCCGTAATTCAATCCTGGATCTTCGAAGAAACATCCTGATAAATTCTATTAAATGATTGGTTATGCCGTCGTTGTTATTCTGTAAAGTTTCAACTTCCTTTATTTCTTTTCATCATAAAATTTAAAAAATCTTTCTCTCTGAATATCTCCATGGTAAAACTTTTTCATGTCTGTACATACCAACTTTACCTGATTTCATGAACTTGGCCATCTTGACTATATATAAATGTATTTGATGATGTTGTATGATATATCTAGACAAGAAAGATTTAATATGTAACTTCGATACCAATTCAAATCGTGTAATATCGAAGAGTACAAAAAAAGCATCTCCCACGCTAGCAAAAGGATGCTCTCCCCCTCTGTTCCAACACCACAACAGGCCATACGAGTGAAAGAGCCAACCCCCTCTGCGTGCGTGCCCGGCTGGAAAATCCACCGCAATTTTCTCGTCCCGATGAAAATTTTCTTCCCTTATTGATGGCACGCGACGCTGTATTGGCAGAAACCATTACTGGGCGGTGTCGCTCTTCAAAAACGCAGTCACAATTTCAGTGCACTGTTTCCGTATTTGGAATCTGCAGTCTGGACTCTGGAAAGTGGAAAGTGGAAAGTGGATCTTCGCTACTACGTCGATCGGCTTGCGATCCTTTGCGCGTGACGCGTCGGTGTCACTACCACTGGATGTTTCCCCACAAAACTATACTAATTCCTTCAAACTCCAGTTTCAGTCGTCCTCGGCTATATATAATCTCTATGCATCTATGCTTACTCACTTACTTACTTACTTACTTACTTACTTACTTGCTCGCTCAATTACTTACTGGCAATTTGCAAACTGATACAGAAACGGATACCGCTAATTCTATGCTATGATAAACAAAAGTAGTAAAACAAAATGACAACGAAAAATGAGGGTTAAAAAAACACAAAAAAACATTCAATTTTCCTATGTACTTCGACAGCTAACAGCTAAAAGCTAGCCCACCTTCTGCGTGCTTATCAGAGTCATACATCCTTTTAGAAATAAAAAAAAACCAATATTAGAAAATCGTACAAAAGAAAAAAAAGAAAAAAAAAACCACAAGATACACTGAACTACCCAAACACGTATTATTTTATTCAAAACAAACCATTTACCTCTTCTTTCTCGTAGTTCTCGCCAAAAACTTACTGTTCATACTAGTAACGTGGTGTCTAACTTTGTTACCGTATTCGTCATCTTCGTCTCCCCCGTAGTGAGGATACTTGTTACCGGTAGCACCATCATTAGAGCCAACTCCTAACCCAGTGTTTGAATAGTAACTTGTATTATTCATTGCCTTACTTATAGCCGCAGAGATCATTGGATTGTTGTTCGATATCAGCCTCTGTGTGTAGTTGTCAGCGTGCTTGTTGTTATTATTCCCGTTCTGTCCTGGATCAGAAGCAACACGCATGGACAGGGGGAAACCTCCAGGTGGTGGTTTTCTAGCTTTTCTCAAGTTACTTGTACTTGCAGAGTTGGAAGGTTGTTTTGAGTAGCTTGCCGTTGTAGTTGTTGATCCGTAATTGTAAGTGTTCGAATCTTTGCTCGCGATTGCACCAGCACCACTTGGAGAAACACCACGGTGGTGGTTGTTATCGCTACTGCCGTTACCGTTGTTGTTGTTGTTGTTGTTGTTGTTGTTGTTGTTGTTGCTGTTCGATTGCTTCTCATATCCAGATAGCAAGTCTAGATCCAGGATCGGTGACGAAGGGGATATCTCTATGGACAACTGTTTAGGCGATCCCAGCGGTGGAGTCTTCATCGAGTTGGCAATGTTAGCTGCTTTCAACGCTGCTTCACCTCCAGTAGCAGTTCCTGCATCTCCAGAGGCATCGTTCTCCACTAACTTGCGTAGCAATCTCTCTTGCTCCATAAACCGTCCCTTAGCCAACGAATTTGTCCATGAGGAAAGATCCTGCTTCTCAACTTCAAACGCTAACGTTGTTTTCGATGAAATGACAGCAAATATTCCGGTGCCCATGAATGCCTTCTGCTTGCGGTCGCCGATGACTTCTTTGAAAGTGATATGAGCATTGTTCAAATCGATTTCCGAAGCACACTGGTATTTTTGCTTCGTTCTGTCGTGGTTCTGTACAAACAACAACGCCCTACCAAACGTAGTGATCAGTAAAGTACGGATCTTCGACTCAGGTTCACTTGATGAGGCAATGTTCTTGTAGTGGAACAAATTCTTGAACCTTAGCTTCTTATCGGAATTGCTCGAAGTGGAACTAGAGTCCTTGGTGGATGGTGATGAGTTGTGATCTTCATCAGTAGCACTCTTCTCTTCGTCCTCGTCCAACTCGGTAAACGTTATAGCGTCGTCGTATTCATAGTTAGCAGGTGCGTTCATGCCAACTTTGGATTTTTTCAGCGATGCAGTGTAAGCCACCTGCGATAGCATCGATGGGTTGGAAGAGTTCAACAATTCTTTGTTACGGTAGCCTAACGGAGACTCTGCCAGCATGCCTCTGTATTTCTTCTCAAACGCTTCGGTTTGGTACTTGATCACGCTCACAATCCCCACCTTGATAACTCTTTCGTCTGGGTGCTTCAAAAATTGCACCCAGTTCATGTCCAACACAGACATTGGTGGGATTTCTAATGGCTTCATTATTCTGGCGTTACCAGAAGATTTTCTGGAACCAAAGCTATTCTTGGCGAGCGATCTTGAGGTATTGATTCTCGTGTTAAGAACCGGTCTAGGGATGTTGGTACCCGGTATGACATCGACTGCAGATTTTTGTCTCGTCCCTGAAGACGATGATGGCGCTGGTGATGGGACCTGTGGTGGTGCATGAAAGGGAGCAACGACAGTGGATAGAACACTGTGTGATTGTGATTGTTGTGAAGATGGTTGTATTTGGTTTGGAATCGAAGAATTTGACGAATTATTGGAACTCATACGAATTTCTTTGCCTGGTTTAATGTTATCCAAGGAAGATGACGAAGACGAAGAAGGATCCGCCGCCTGTTTACGGCGCAGAGCCACTTGAGCAGCAGAGCTAGCAGAGTATTGTTTCTGTCTAGGCTTTGTATTGTTTGGCTTTGCATGGTTGTTGGCTGAATCTGTGGTATCTGAAGGTCTTGCCACAGTCGACGAACTAGAAGTTGGTCGGGTCTTAGGTAGAGGTTGTGAAATCAACTTCTTCGTAGTGGCTATTGCTGCAGCGGTACTTAGCTGCTGGGCGCCAAAAGTGGATTCTGTTGGAAGTATAGGTGACGAGTTCGTCTTTTTTGAGTCCAGGAACGGGTTAGGTAGACCAAATACAGTACTTGCGTTCGAATTGGCGCCATTGATTGCGATGTTGTTGGCGCTGTTGGTTGCTGTGCCTGTTGAGTGGACATTTGTCGCAGATGCACTTCTTATGTTGGTAGGTGCAAGACCTCCACCCAGTCTATTTTGAGGCATTGGATTCTTGTTCAATTCAGGGACAGGTAGCATCGATTTGGCAGACATCTTATAAGGTCCCAACTCTGGAGGTGGGAGCCCCCAGATGCTAGTGTCGGGATCGTTCCAATTGATGTCTTTGAAGAAATGGTGCTGTTTGATTTCATTCATCTTGATACGATCCCTAGGTTTCAAAACGAGGATCCGTTTCACCAAATCACGGATTACCATTGGGAAACCGGCACTAAAGGCATATTGCAACTTCACCACTTTTTGGAACGTTAGATACTCGTTGGTAGCTTTGAAAGGAGGTTTACCAGCGATCATCTGGTAGATGATGCAACCTATAGCCCATATGTCCGAACATTTGCCGGAATATTTATCGTTGAGCAATTCAGGGGAAACATATTCGGCAGTACCGACAAAAGAATTGGCTCTTGCATCTGAAGGGTACACACCGTCGGAATTCATCTCCAAGATCTTGGCCGTACCAAAATCGGTAATCTGAATCTTCATCTCGTCGTCGATCAAAATATTTTCGGGTTTGAGATCTCTGTGAATAATCCCGTTTTCGTGCATGTACGACACCGCGTCAACCAGTTGAGCAGAGTAATATTGCACAGAATCTTCGTTCATCGTTCCAAATTTCTTGATCAGGGTCAACAGTTCACCGTTTGCTGCGTAGTCCAAGACAAAGTAAAGGCTCTGTGTATCTTGGAAAGTGTAAAACAAATGAATGATACCGTTTCGGTTGCCCAATCTGTTCAAGGCATTCTTTTCGATGTTGACATATTTGACTTTCTTCTCTCTAATGATGTGTTTTTTATCCAAAATCTTGATTGCATAGTGTCGGCCAGTATTCATATCTGTAGCCAGCATCACTGTGGAGTATGAACCTTCACCTAATTCTTTTCCAATCTTGAAATCTTTGATCGATTTGCGGACAGACTTGCTAGTTATACGAATGCTGGATTCTGGAATAGTTGGTATCTCAGTAGTTGAACTGACAATGACAGATTTACGCCATTCTTCGGCTGACTGGGGTATGTTGGGACTAGCCAATGGATAATCACCTTCAATTGATTCATCATCATCTTCGTCATCAGAATCAATAGCATTATCGTTGTTGTCATCAGCGTCCTGAGAGTATGGATTATCTCCAGAAATGTCGGACATTGAATCAATTGCGGACTCGGGCATTTTTCCATATTCTTCGTCACTGAGGGTAGTATCGTTTAAACCTTGTAGAGACGACATTGAAGGGATCAAAAGTGACTGTATATCCTGAGGGTCCAAATGGTTTGCACCTTTGGTATCGTTGTTTGTAAGATCCATGTTATTGTTGGTACTGTTGTTATACATGCTGGCATCTTCACTGACCAGGTAATCATCGTAAAGTTCGGAATAATCTGCCAGCGAATTCTGAGTGCCTGGTCTAGGTATGTCCTGTGAGGAGATGTAGTTATAGCTGCTGTTGTTATTGCCGTTGTTTAGGTTTGTTGAATTGCTATTTGAATACGGCATGGCTTCTGTTTTTTTTTGAATTCGAAATATATGTATGTATATATAATTTATGCAGATATGTACAGTTGAAAAGGTGAGTACGAAATGTATGTAGATGTATACATATATGCTATGAGGTGTGTTGGTGTAATCTTGGTTCTTGCTAGTTGGAATAGAAAAGATTTGAAACGGAAATGGAACAATGCTAGATGTAGTGATTGATGGCAAGGGTATATATAAATATATATTTACATATAAAGCAATCGATATGCTGATCTTCGATTCCAGTTAATTGAATTGAAGTTCCAATGGCAACAGACTTGGGGGAAAACACAGTGGAAACAAGATCGATTGTGTAAGCCACCAAGAGATAGGCGATTGGCAATTCTGTCGATGTGGTCGGATAACAGATCGAGTTAGCGGGAAGCAGGGAAGAGACAGAGGCACGATAACCAAAATACGAATGGAAAATATGGGGCAAGAACTGGGGGACAAAGAGCAATTCAAAGATTGAATCGATGAATTAATAAACTAATATGTATATATATATATTGGGTTGCGGTGCTGTTTTGATTCCAAGGAGAATTGGTGAAAGCATATAGATTACATGATACATTAACATATATATATATACAATTCGAGGTCGTCGTCTCCAGTGAAGGCGTATTAGAATCGCCAGTGTCGCTGCCTTCCCATTGTTTGTTGGAATTTGCATTATAGTTGTTGTTGTTGCTCGGGTCAATCGCGTATACAACATGGTTGTTGTTTGCGTCGATAGACTCTCATATCTTTACCCATCCACCGATCATTTTTTTAATTTACTGGTTGTTATTATAGTTAATTGTCTATATGTATATATATATATATATATATCCATTAAGTTAATATTGTCTCATCCTCTCCTTGATAATCACAATTCTTGTCCGAGTCCTTAACTCGCCACCGGAATCCCTGCTGAGCCTCCCCCCCCCCTCAAATACCCGAGTCCCGACAAGCCCTATCGACTGCTCTTCCCACATGTCGTCTATGCCTCCGCCTTCACCGCTGGCTTCCATTTGGGTGTGCAGGGATCAAATTGATCCGTATTAGATAATGGATTTGCTAGCAACTTATATATAACAGCTGTGATTTACAATATCTCTCCCCCACTATGTGCCTCTCCATGAGTCTCCATATAAGCACATGTAGAATATTCGATTATATATGTGGTTCAGGCACAGCCTCAAGGGCAGTGTGTGGCTGGGAGTCGGGCTCGTGGCTGGTGTACGCAATGTGGGTGTCCATTTCCCTTTAATTTGATTGTTGACCCCTTATTCAGCGGCCCTTTCCTCCTTCTTCATCTTGTTCCCTTTTTTATCCCCTGATTTGTCCCTTCTGTCACTACTCGATAGTCTCAGATGTTCGCTGGTTCCGTCTCCATACGCTCCTCTCAGATATGCACTAGTCTCGATGAGTTAAAGATAGTGTTGGAAAACCTACACCAGGACTTACAAGATCTCGATCTCGTTGACGCTGGAGAGAGGGATCACATTGTGCTCTCTTCGAACGCCGATCCATCAACACCCCCTAACAACACAGCTTTCTCTGATATATTCCAATCACCAAATGGGTGGGTTGAATCATCTTTGAATGATGAACTATCATCTTCTAAAGAGAAAAAAGCTACTACAAAACGAGATTCAAAATCCTACAAGCTATCCAGGCTGTACAACAGGCTAAGACAGAACTTCTTTTTTGCTTTCAAAAGAGAACAACGAGAACAGCAAAAACAACAATCGTCTCTGACAAAACTGACCACCGATGATGGTATCGGGTCTGATCCTCCTATATCCCGGTTTTCTTCCACATTCAGATACCCAAATTCGGTGATGGAAGTGTACATGGGCACTTCTAGTTTACTTTATGATCAGGTGACTGGGACATCAAGGAACAGACACCCTACTGAATTGGACTATGATCTGTTTAATACAAATTACAGTGTAACTCGAGCCAAATCCATCTTCAGTGTTTCAACAAGAGGGATGCATTCAATTTCCGATCATTTGTTGGAAACAGATTTCGTTCCCGTGCGACGAGATCAACCTTTGCACAACCATTCCAAGACCACAACAATGCAGGTTCAAAGTTCGGCACTTTTGGACGACCAACATTGTATGAATGAAAAAATGGCCCCATCCTCGTCCTCGTTAAATGAACAGCAAACTGACGAATTGGGCGACGCGGACAGTTCTCCATTGATACCTACGGCAGCCTCAAGGATAGTCGCGGACGAAAGTTTACCAACTGGAATGTTTTCAAACAATGGGGAAGGCGGTTCAACTGTTCAACCTACTCTATTAGGTGCCCCGGATCTCGAACCATTGGGAATGTTAAAGATTACACTTACGAAAAGCACCACCGATGATATGGGCAGTGATGTTTCCAGTTATTGTTCCATTCTCCAGTCTCCTGCCCATTTTTACAGGTAGTAGTTGGAGTACTGGTTATAAATTTATAATGAATCAATTCGGGATCGACTTAATCATTAAAGGACAACAATAACAATGCCATTCTGACATAAGCTGTTCAAAACACACACACGCGTATGAGACCATGAGACTGAGGCTGCAACCTTCGAGAAATCGAATTTGAACATCGAAGACGCGACTATTACTCGATGAATTGGGTAATCTACAGGGGATGTTTTCTTTTTTTGGTATGTTTCGAAATCGTTTTTGGTGTTTCTGCCCACAACAGGCTTCTTCCCCTTTCACCTTTCTTCCTGATTGCTCCTTTGGGGTGCATTGTGTTGTGTTTTTTTTCGATTTCCATCTTTTTGATTTCAACAGACCTCGTTAGTTTTTAGTTCATTGCCTTTATTTTTTTTTGTTGGTTTTAATTTTCCTTGTATTTTCCTTTCTTGTTACACGTCCAGTTCAAACCAGCGGCAGCATTCTCAATGTCTCAAATGTCCACTGATATACCTAGAAATCCATTAAACAACTTCGGACCCTCTCCGAACCAGCTTTCACAAGCGAACACTACGAAATCGCTACATAGTAAGAACTCTAGTGCTTCCTCTGGTGCAAGTGGTAATTTTGGAGCACAGCAGCAACAGCAGCAGCAGTCTCAGAATGCACAGAGGTTCCATACGACAATACACAGAAGAAGTGGGTGGGTTCACGTCAAAGATGATGGATTAATCTCCTTCAGGTGGCCCAAAAAATACTTGGTTTTGAGTGCATCGAGTTTAGATTTTTACAGAAACGATGATAAAGCTGAACTATGGTTGAGGATTCCTCTATTGCACATCACCAGTTGCTTCAAGAATCAAGTCAGAGCAAATTGTTTCGAAGTGATCCATCGTACCAAATCGACTTTTATCTCGGTTAAAACGGAAAAGGAGATGAACATTTGGATCGACTCAATACTTGCCAAGTGCCCGAAGGAAGGTTTCAGTAAGCCAATTAATTTCACACATGAGTTGCATCTATTTAAGGATCCGTCTAAAGGTATCGTTAACATGCCATCCGAATGGCGTGCTCTTTTGGAGGGTTCCAATATCACATCGGAAGATTTTGAAGCGGATCCAACTGCTGTTATAGACGTGTTGAATACATATACCGAGATGATAAGCCCTGAATTGGGATTCACAGAAAAGTTTGGAACTGTTCATCAGCAGTCGAGTATCACTGCCTTCAATACCACACCATCAACTCAACAACCGAGATTCTTGGATGACATTACCAAACCATATTCATCTCCAATTAAAACTATCAGTCCCGCCAAGTCAGTTTCTGAAGACGATTCTAATAAGTTTTTGCAACCAAGAAGAGTACCTCCACCTCCTCCATCTGCCCAACAGCAACATCTAGGCAAAGAAAAATTTGTGCCTGCTAGAAAGGCCCCAATGGCACCCGTGCCAACGAGTTTATCCGCAATCAACACATCTCCAACCAAGCCAACGGGGCAACTACCGCCAAATCCACCAATGTTCAAGAACGTGTCGCCACAACCTCTTAAATCTCCTTTGTCAGATAAGAAGATGCACGCAAACTTGAAGGTGAATACAGCTGGTTTGCACCCTTCGTCTAACAGCTCATCCCCAATAAACCCATACAATGAGCCTATTAAAAACCCCTACGCTTCATCCCCAAGCTCATCGCCAATCTCGTCCAGTCCATCACCTATCAACGATAACCAATATACTCCCTCCAGATCTGCCCCAAAATTGTCGCCAGCTTCCCAGAACCAGCAGCAATCAAAATACAATTATCCTCCAAAGCAACAGCAACAACTTCAACATCATCGTCCTCCACCTTCACCTCCTCGCCAACAACAGCAGCAATTGAAGCTTACTTCTCAGAAGTCCAAAATGGCGATGGCTGCTGCTGCGATGGCAACCACCAGTTCTCCGAATGCTAATCCATATGGTTCTCCGCTAACAGCCAAGAATAAGACGAACAACGCTTTAACTAAGCCATCTCCCCAGCATCATAGACAGCAGCCAGATAAGAGACTATCCACGATGACGGATTACCAAATCATTGCAAAATTACGTTCTGTGGTTACAAATGGTAACCCAGCACCTTACTTCCAAGTTCTTTCTAAGGCTGGTCAAGGTGCATCGGGTTCTGTCTATTTGGCCAAATCTTTGAAGATGCATGGCAGACAAGTTGCTATCAAGCAGATCGATATGACTAAACAGTCGCGTAAGGAGCTTATTGTTAATGAGATCCTTGTCATGAAGGACTCACAGCATAAAAACATTGTTAACTTCATTGAAGCTTATTTAAATGGTGCAGACGACTTATGGGTGATCATGGAATATATGGAAGGTGGATCGTTGACTGATGTTATTGATAATAATCCGCAGATCACAGAATCGCAAATTGCTTTGATCTGTCATGAAACGGCTAAAGGTTTGAACCATCTACACTCTAAGAACTTCATTCACCGTGACATTAAGTCAGATAATGTTTTGCTCGACGCCAAGGGAAACGTCAAGATCACCGATTTCGGGTTCTGTGCCAAATTGACTACCGAGAAATCGAAGCGTGCTACCATGGTAGGTACACCATATTGGATGGCTCCTGAAGTTGTCAGACAAAAAGAATACGATGAAAAAGTTGACGTTTGGTCCTTGGGTATTATGGCTATCGAATTAATCGAAGGTGAACCTCCATATTTGAACGAGGAGCCATTGAAAGCCTTGTACCTAATTGCAAGTAACGGTACTCCAACACTTCGTGATCCTGGTAGATTGAGTAGTGATATTATGGATTTCTTGAGTGTCTGTTTGTGTGTTGAAGTGAGGTTCAGGGCTACCACCGATGAACTATTACATCACAGATTCTTTAAGAAGGCATGTTCTACCGAGGAATTGGCAAAATTGTTGAACTTCAGATACGCCAAAAAATGATTTCAATTGAATTGAATTGGGTCTCTTCAAACCGTTGTTTTTCTTTCATTTTGGATTTTCTTTTCTTTTCCTATTTGTTTGTTTTACTTTCTGCCCTTCTGTTTAGTCCTTTTCTCTATATTATGTCATACTATATATATATATTTATATTTTTTTTAATCTTATTGGAGAAGGTTCCATATTTCATTCTGATCTTTGTATGTATCTACTCTGCAAAAAATTAAGGTTTCATTAATCATTCATTTATTTACTGTACAGCGCTAGTATTCATCCAAACTAATTTCTTTCCCACTCTTCACATCCACGATCTTGCTGAAATATTGCAATCCTACAATGCCTCTCTCATCTCCAGCACTCAAAATAACTCCATTCCCACTCTTGTAAAAAATCAGCCCGCTATCCCTCACCTTCCCAACGTCCAAGTATATCAACACCTCACAACTACTTCTCATCCCGCTGATAACTTCCTCGCCACTGTCAGCATTACTGTCCATTCCTAAACGATTTGCCACAGCACCAGTCAATCCAGTAGCAAAATGGGTGTGGTTACGGGTACCTCTCTTCAATCCACCTTCGTTTTTGATGCCGCTTAGGAACCGTCTATACGTCCCATGCACGATCTCATTGGGCCAATTGTCCTTTCCTAGCTCTTCCATCTGATAAGATTGAGTAACATCACTTATGGAATGGCCTTGTAATGCACACACGGAGTATACTTTGTTTTTAACGTATTTTATCACTTCGTCATTGTCACCGGACTCGGGGACTTCGATGACTTTGAAACGGCGTTTGTCGTTGCTGTACACGACATCAAACACTTCTTCAGGTGTAACTTTGAGACTCTTTAACCATTTATGCGATATGAGTTCGTCAAGTGGGACAAAACCGCGGTGGTCAATGGTGAGGTTTTCCTTTTGGGCTTGGTGTCGTAGAAGTTTCGACATATTTCTTGAAATGAGGATCTTCCTTTTAGCTGGGTCCGATTGGTTGTTGTCGCCGTTTAACTTTCGGTTCTTCTGGGGTTGCTTAGTTGCCATTTCTGACAATTTTTTCTGTTATTTCAGAAAGGTTGGATGAATGGTGTAGGTCAATGATATTGTAGATCTGAGTCAATGTGAATGATTTGAGTCGATTTATAAATAAAGATCTGCACAGCCCTAAATATCGTATATTTTCATTTTCTGGGACTTTTCTGATTTACTCATTCTGTTTTTTATCTATCACTATCATCGTTCGTTTCCTTTGAATTCCGCAGAATACAGTGACTCAATTACCGAAACAGTCATACCCATGACTATTGTTGTCGCTGCTTGAATTTCCCATCTTGATTTTTACTAGGTTGCCCCTCAAAACGCCGTATATTCTGGGGCGTGGGTTGAAAAAAAAACAGTACATTATATTAAAGGTTGCAATTGTGCATTGTAATAAATAATGAAACTACAAAACATTTCTTCTAGGAAACTGTTGTAGTGTTTCACCAGTATCACTGTTACTATCCTCACTATCATCGTCAACGGCCACCTTCTCGGTGACCTTATCTTGTTGCAAGCCAGCGCCTTTTCTAATTCTATCCATTTCCTCTCCTAACCCCATGGAATTCAACGTGTCGTCTATCTCCTGCAAGAAATTCAACTCTGTATCAACTGGTGTTGGTCCCGTAGCTCCCATACTACCCACTGGGGCACCCCTGTATGCGAATGGATCAGGGTTGTCGGAAATGATCACGTTTCCTTCGTCGTCATATGAAATCTGGTTCAACTTGGTCAAATACAACCTCCATATGTAGTCTTCAAACGTTCTTAAATAGTTTTTCTGTCCTGAGAAATAATTGTAGTACACGACTAACATCAAAGTCACGTTAAACTGGAAGGGGTGCTGCATTCCATTTGTCGGTTGCTCGCTAACGGCTTTTTCTAGAACTTCCTCTTTGAATTGCGCCTTTATGATACCTTTAAACGTTACTTCGTCATATGTGAACACCCTGTTTCTCTCTAGTTCGTTCAAGAAATTATCAAAGTAAGCCATATCAATGAACCCGCATCCTTCAATATCAAAGGATCTCCAAACTTTCTTAAATTTCGCCACTGTATCATTAAACTTCTTTTGGGAAACTGGATCGTCATGATACATGATCATAAAGGCTTCCACCACAATGGATATGAAAACGTTCATTAACAAGTACATCGACAAAATGTTCCATGAGATGAAATAGAGGTAAGCTTGCCATTTACCACCACAATCTGAAAATCCGGTATCAGACACAGTACAGAACGGTTCCATTAAGAAATAATCGTGCATCTTCGTATTCCAAGATTCACCAAAACTGGATGCAAACAGTAGAAGCGCTGAATTCGTAATGGTTCTGCAATTTTGCGTACCTGATGAGTTTTCACCTAGTTTCGTCAACCCAAACGTTTGATTCAAACCAATTGAAAAGACAATAAACAAAACAAACCAGATAAATAGAAGAGAGATAAACTGACGACTGGCCATGATTGAAAATCTCATGAATGTGTACAATCTAGGAGACATACGGGGTAAGAAAGCGAACAAAAAACACAACAAAACTTTCTGTATCGAATCAGTTTTCCTGCGATCCAACTTGAATGTGTACTCGTTGGAAAAAGAATTGTCATAGTTGATGCAGCCTAAGATGATACACACCACACAAATGGCAATTGTGGCATATCTCTTAACTTTGTTGAACCCTCCTTTCTTGGAACCATAGAAGAATATAACAGAATGGTGGATTAACAAGAAAACCAGGCACACGATAATTGAAATGTTTTTGTAGTAAATACCAGCTTCTGTTCGATCGTCGTACAACAAAGCTGATGCCAAGATAAGGTACACTAAAACATTTATAGCTTTGGCAATTGAGGTTGGTTCAACGAAGAAATTGTAGAGCATCGTTTCAAAAGTGTTATAACGTGGTTCATAAGCGGCATCTGGCTCTATCGACCTAACGATGTTTTTGTAACCATTCCAACCAACTTGATAGTCTGTTAAATATGCAACGCCGGTTCTACGTGAGTAACCATTAATAATCTCAGATAAGAACAAATTCAAAATGAACAATGTGGAAACAAGATTGAAGAGCACGACATAAAACCCGTTCATCGAAAATTTATGGTACGTTGGCATAGCACCAACATAGCTTGCTCTCATTGCATCGTACAATAAAGCGGACCATCCCTCCACAGAGGTAATTTGAAACAACGTACTTAGGCCATTATCGAACTCGTCAAAATTAAACACGTTCTTTATGTAGGCTCTTGGACCCATGATTGTAATATCAGCACCAGTGACCGACTTCGAGTAATCCCCATAACATCCAGCAAGGTCTGTGTCTGTATCGTTACAGTAATTCAATCTAAGAGACAGGATATTGACACCCCAAATAGCAAATGGAATCAACAAAGTGATCGATGTAACCGCTGCACTTATCATTGAACGGAAACCTGCAATCAATGTGCTGTCAAAAGTATCTCTCGTAAGCTTACTCGCCGTCAATAACCTCAATGCCCTCAATGCCTTAATACCTTTGATCAGGCCCGAAGCATCCTTGAAGTCATAAAATTCAACTATAAAGTCGGCCCACATGGTAGCTAATGTAACTAAAGATATCAACCCCCATTTGTCCATTAAATAGGCAGAAGGTGTAAAGAACAAGCCGTCAGCAACAGCATGTAGGAAGAATTCGACTGTAAAAATGGAGCTGAATACCAAATCTAAAATAAACAATAGATTCCATACATTTTCATGGTAATTGTGTTCCATACAAAATAACGGAGTCATGATGCACGTCACAACGATCATGAGAATTGTAATACTAGTAATGAAAATCTCAACAATAGTAGATGGCCAAACAGGCACCTTTTCAATGAAAGTGTCTGTTCCAGGAATATAAGCAGAATCGGATCCATATCTCTTCCCATGGAAATTTGGAACCAGCACCTGACAAAATTTTCTAAATTTGTTATCGGGTCCAAATAGCATTAATGTTTTGTTGTAAAATGGATGCAACTGGAAGAATCTTCTACGACTCGAAATGCTCTGATGTCCAGAAGCAAAATCTGATTCAAATGTACCGTCGTAGTGAAACAGATTAGTGTCTTCAAAATAAAAGAGGTCGTAAAACTGAAGCAAAGAGAAGTCTTGAAATCTGAAACGAAAATGGTAAGCCAATCGAATCTGTGATTTCTGGAGCAGATTTAACGGGTATTTGAACCGCTTCAAATAACTCGACAAGACTGAGTTGTTGGAAATGATGTCGTTAACTCTATCGATGTCAAACGGACTAGATTTTCTTAACTGGAAAGAGGTGGACCCTGAACCCAAAGAATCATAGACTTTATCAAAAATGGCAAACTGCTCAGATTCGTTTATATTGCTTCTTCTTGCCTTCAGAAAGAAATTAAGCACCTGGTGCCATTTCTGTTCCACCTCGGTCGTTTTAGAAAGATTATCTGTAATGAGGGATAAGAAAATATTGACAATGAGTAAATTAGCAAAACAGAACCAGAATGATAGATACAAAAAGATGAACACTCTTGTTGCTGTATTACTAGCCTTTTCTAAAGTTAAAAACAGTACATTGGTCCAGTTTTCAGACGTTAGAATGATGTACATGGATAGCATAACATTCGATAAGTTAATCATGGTCGATAGATTTCCGACTATATCATCCGGTTCGGTCACAATACCTTCAAAGAATCTAGCGTAGATGATACTCATTGAAAAGATTAACAACAAGGTGAATGCAAATAAATGGAACATATCCGCCAGGTTACCTAGCACTGCTTGCCAAACCCTCCGTAACGATGGAAGGAAAATCATGAGCCTATAGATTCTGACCAATTGGAAAAATGATAACCAACCATATAGCAGAGGGTGGCTAACTCTAATTGGAGGAGTTAAAATGATGATGTTTATAACGGCCAAAACTAAATCGGTATCGTTAACAAAGTAATAGAAGAAGTCAGTCCTGTAAAGTACTAACCTTATCAAAATATCAATTAATAATATCGTAGCCAGTATTGCAGAAAATATGAAGATATAATCTTTCACATGGCTACTAGTATTATTGGTGGCCATGACAATGACATCAGCAACAATCAGTAGGCAGCAGAAACCTTCCCAAACTTTCTCGGCAAGGGATCTCTCGCCCAGGAATTCATCCAAACCTTTGAACTTCTTTGTAGCTTCTTCAGCCATATATTTTTCCTTGCTCTCTTTTTCTTTGTCTTCATCTTCATTGAAATTCATGGTGTCCACAATACTAGCCACCAATATATTCGTCATCCAGATAGATAAAACCAAAGAAGCGAAGACAAAGAATAGAGCTCCCTCAGAAACAGATGTAGCGTCCATAACCTTATACATCAAATCAGTGAAAGTGTTACTTGATAACACAACAAAGATGATCTGTAGCGAGTTCCAAAAATTATCAAAGCTTAACGTATCGTTGTAAGGATTTTGACCATACAGACAGAGTGAGTTTATCGGACAAATGAAGCCTTTTGGGCTGCCACTTGAGTTGATTATATCAGATCTATTGGCTTGAATCGATTCATAATACGTTTCATTAAACGTGAAATGCTTACCATAGTGCCTTCCCAATGCCGGGGTTTTAATGGTTGTGATGTCCGAAGTTGAGTTCACGTAATCCAGGTATCCGCCACACAGTTGACCTGTAAGGACATACTCATTCTCACCAAACCAAACGCAACTCTGTCTCATCGACTCCGCAAACGATTGAATCGAGATCACAGAAAACCAGGTCATTAAGCCCATCAAGATCAGTGTGATCTTGGACAAAACTGGTAACGCTTTATGAATAGCTCTTTGGATGGTTCTTGAACCCTCTGTTGAATTACAGATACGCAATACTTTCAAGCACATCAACGAACGGAATAAGAAGAAATGTGATTCTATCTCTGCCCCTGAGAATCCCAAAATTGTGGAGATTACAAAGGAGACTACTCCGATGAAATCTAGAACATAACCAGGAGTTCTCAAGTAGGCAATTGTTGTTGGAATTGAAGCTTTTTCGGCAGGTGTCATTTTTTGAAAATATTTGAATATTGCACCGTATTGAATCTTGCCGTTTTCATTTCGGAATTCAAAACTTCTATCTGTGATAAACCCAAACGATATTATTCTTATCAAGGCACCAAAGGAATAGATCGAATTTGTCACCACCAATGCATAATCAATAATGCCGTATTTTTTCCGAATCCAGTATCCGTTTTTCTCTGGGGCCCACATTTGAACAGAGAGTAGAACCACTTCAATCATAATGATTAAAAACATGACGGTAGAAAAGCCCATCGAGCTTGCGACTCTGTAACAAAACTTTCGGAAAGGGTTGGTAGCACCAAAAAGCAACAAAGATTTACCATTCAGCTCCCTTTTCGTACGGTCTGTCCCTGAAACATTATCGCCAATAACTTGTAATCTAGGTAGAATCGTTTTGAGTTTGCTATCTTGAGGCTTTTGGGGCTGCTGTTTCTGTGCATCTAATGGTTTGTATTTGCTGCTGTTTAGTGCTCGGTTTGAATCTGAACCTGCGCTAGCAAGCGGAGGCGGCACAGGATTATCCAATCTTGTGTAGGTTTCCTTCTGAACGGTAGGACTCAAATCTTGTAAAGGAATGTTGCCTGTGCTTGCATCTGCATCTCGCGTATCTGTGCCGGTTCTCGATATACTTTGCACGGCCATTCCAAATTCACGTTTGTCGCTGCCGATTTCAGCCTCGAGTTTCAAATTCGACACCTTGGTGAAGGCAGTTCTCCATTTACTTTCTGGTTGTAACGTTTCGGTGATGCAATTATCTAGTAGTTCGTAGTCTATATTCTGGGATGTGAAAGATTGGTCGACTATATCTGTGCTTATCCTTCTGGTTATCAACGAATGGAGTCTCGAAGAAAAGCTTCTCGGAAGGGTGAACAAAACCCGGGATGTAACTGAACTTTCTGAATTATTTCTAAAGTATGACGATTGTGTTCTGGATACATTGGGTGATGATGCGCCCGTCCTTATTCTAGGAGGTGGGCTGGTGGTGTCCTCGAAAGGGTTCGCTTGAAAACTGGAAGCGGTATCATTGATAGCGTGCGTATCATTAAACGGGTTGTCTGGAGATCTGGAAGACATTGATATGTGAGGGCAATGTCTCAATTACAACCGGCTAATCGATATATATCAATGAAAATAAATACGTCTGACCTCTAGAACCAAGGAAGAGCACAAAACAAGATACCGTAAACAGGGCCCTAAAAGCATTATAAGCACAGATCCATGAGGCACATACCCACCCTCACTCCAACCGGTCCCTCAATCGTAATCGGCACTGTTGCATATCTATGCACAGCCTCGATTCTGAACTCTTGTTTTTTGTGCACCCTTGCACCCTCCACCCAGCCACCGGCCCCTCAAAATTTTCAGTTGTATGGAGAGAAATTTTGACATGTATATTGGATAAGGATTTTGATCAATCTGATTTGCTCTTTTTTCCTTTTTCCCGTACCCACACATTTGCCTCCTATTTCTCCTTGGTAGATAGCTACATTTACATCTACTGTTGGTTATATACTATTGTTCACAGTTTTATCCACGGTCCAGATGCTTTCGAGACTTCCATCGGGGCTGTCCAGACTCCTGCTCACACCGAGTCGTGTGCAGCGTTTGCGGCCTTTGTCAAATGTCGCCAGTATGGTGTCCATGAACAGCAAGTATCACCGGCAACGACACACTACTTCGTTCATATTACAAGGTTTAGTAAACCAACATTCTTTTGTTAGATTTAACAGCACTATGGGATCAAAAAATCAACCTGATAAACCACCGATTTCCAGCGGTAAACTTAAGAAGCAAGAGTTTCTAGCAAAATTCAAGCCAGATAAAAATTTCCTTACAGCTCTAAAATTGAGGTTAAAATGGGTATTACTAAGGTCAAATAGGCCTTTCAACATAGATGAACTGACGGCGTTTGTCTCCTGGATCTTGATGGGCAACTTCATATGGATATTGATTGGTACCACCACCTTTGTCGGCTTGATCGTCTATGTGATCAACTTGCTTTCAGACTCCAGTCTCGGAGGTGTAGTCAACAATAAATGGATCTTAGAGAAGTTGATAACCTTGGACAACAAATTAAAAATTGAACCTTCCAATGAATTAGGTTTCAAAGCCGAATTTAAAGATGGTGCCATTGAGTTTTCCAATTTGATTGTCAAATCGCCATCCACCATTGAAGGCATTGAGTACCAATTTATCGTTGACAAATTGAGTGTCACTTTGAGTTTAAGCAAATGGCTGGATGGTAAAGGTCTGATAAAAGATATTTCCTTGAGGGGCATCAACGGTAACGTGAACCTTCATAAGAGAGCCATCGATTCGCAAGGTTTGGTTTGCATTTTGGATGACTCCTTCCCTGAAAATTATAGCTTTGAAAAGATACAAGTTAGTGATTTAAAGGCCACCATCAGACAATTCATAACCATCAAGGACGATCACGAAGTTTGCCAAGAAGTTGAATTAAACATCTTCACTTGTAAGCTGGACAAACTAAGGACAAACTGGATAACATACGATTTCTTGAACGCTTCCTCATTGTCAGGATCTTTGAACGGTTCCTTGTTTACATTACACAAACGTCAAAAGACACAACTCGCACACTTTTCAGCATTAGAAGAATATCCAACAGATGAAACGCGATCATCAACCGCATCCTCGATACTACCAACAATTTTAACGAAACAAGACGAAGAACCATACAAAGAAGTGACACGTCTAAGAATAGACCAACTCGACATTTCCTATCTCAACAACCTAAGTTTCTCGAAACTTAACTGGATCCAGTCAGGTAAAGCAGAACTCATAATCGATATCATGCTGCCAAACGAAGAGACTGAGTCTGTACTAAACACAAGCGAATCGATATGGAATTCAATTGTGTACAAACTCAATAACGAATTGTCAACCAAAAAAGAGGACCAGGATATACAGAGCACAGCCATATCCTCAATCTCAGCAAACAACACAACGATCCCATCTGCTATTTCAGATGCGCAAAACAAATATGTGGTGATGGACATCAAATTGACATTCAACGAGTTGAAAGCCACGACACCATCTCACCCTCCGTTCTCATCGTTGACTTCAATTCCATACATTTCGCATAACGACTTGAAATCTTTGGTCACTTTCATAAACGACAAAAAATTTGGATTGAGCAAATTGTTAAGCAAAATCAATCCGCAGTCCAATCCAGACGACGAAAACCCGTTTGATGGATCGCAACTACCAAACTCCGAAAACGTGAGCAATTCATTACATCCAGCTTCGAACTCGGATGGTTCGATCCCGCCAATAAAATTCAGAATGGTTTACAACTTGAACGACTTCGAATACTTGGACTTGATCTCCTTGCTTTCGTTTAGCGATTTAGCATTGCCTGACAACGTTGAATTGAGTTCGATCGATCCAAAGCTTGTCAAGATGTTTGAAAACACTTCGAAATTCATCGATATTACAGTGTTCGAAATCTTGAGTTATTTGATGCTATACCAGGAGGAAATCTCAATTCGGTTGATTGAGCTTTACTCTAAGAGATCGAGCTTTGAAATCTTTTTCAACAATTTGATTCTGGGTAATTTACTATTAGTGGGTTTAGGTAGTTTTGTCATTTGAATTTTTCTTATTTTTTTTTCTTATTTGCATTGCTTGTTTGTTATTGTTTTATCTATTTGGAGCGTTTTTTTTTTACTTATATGCATTGCTGCTATGTTTTAACGAGCTCATCATTAATATGTTCCACTCGACTCTTCTCATATGTCTTCATTTTTTACGATCATTTTTTTATGTCTATTTTCTTTTCTTTTAATGTTATTATATCCTGTATTTATTGATCTCAAATCAATGAATCAATAATAGTAATATTGTAACGACTTAGAAGTTTAGGGCTCCAAAGACATTCGTGTAAGAAAGTGTTTCGGTGCCCTAAATGCGGCATGACAGCACTCGGACACCGCCTTCTTTCATTGGCTCTTTTTGTTGCATGGCTTTTTTGGTTCAGCACGCCCCAAAACACACATCCACAAAAACACGCCTTGTCACCCGATCGAGACCACCGTTCCTCTTTCGATGGACTTTATGGATAAATGGGTATAATTTAAACTTTTGTGGGTAGAGGTATAGGTCGCGTCTTTTGCCCTCTATATGAGAATTGCGACCACCTTTTGTCTAGTTGGGGAAAACAGACTCCTAAATATAAATTCACAAATATATATATATATATATATATATACCTAGGAATTGGGAGTCAATCATCCATATTTAGAAGGATTAAATTTGACAGCCGCTATGGAGACGATCCCAAAGCTACCATTCTTCTCCCCATGAATATATAACAATTCTAATACAATTGCAGTAGCTACGCCTCTTCGAGCACAAGTTTAGGTCAACGTACGTTCAGTTCGTCTTCCCTTTTTATTCTCCGATGAGTCGGATTTTCGTTGATGGCCCCCATATATATATATATATATATATCAATCTGGAGCTCGTCGGAGTCCCACACGATGCTATGACATACCCATTAAGAAAACACCAAGACTTTTGGCAATTGTCTTTACGAATTGTGTCGATTAGAAACTCTACAGGACATGGGTTAAAAATTTGTATATATACATCGATCAATTCTTGTTCTTGACTTGCCCGATTTCCTCCTTTGTCACATTCACCTCCCCTGTTTATCATGTGGTATCAATATATATATATATATATATATATATATATTATTTTGACTCTTTTGAGTCCTCTGTCACGCATTCAACAGAATCGCAGATCAAGCTTCAGTAAATCTGTTGTACAACATATAAGAGTCAATCAAAAGCAAAAAGTTTACAAAGTTGCAAGAATTGATATACTCCCCTCATCAATAAACAATAATGGCTGCCTTCGCCTCGTTGGCATGCTGTAGTTACCAATTATTACTAGCTCCGATAGGAGGTAGCCAGCGATCAGCCGATAGGAAAGAAGCACACCCTACAGTTTTTTTGTGCGAGGGGGATCATCATGGAAGGAGTCAGCGTCTCAAGAAATAAACTATCTGGTAATAACATCAACGGAAATATACATTTGTAAATTGACAAATACACATAAATGGATTTATAGTTGAACCTTGAATATGTAAACCCAAACGTATGTATATTACATATATATATATATCGATGTACAATAAAACACAGATCTGAGATCGATCAACGATCGCAGAAAGAGCCAAGAACGACTCAATAGCGGAGCGAGCGGTCGGCAGTGATGGACTCGCGCAACCGTTGCAGTCGGGGAAAAAAGCCTCGCCACGAGATCTGCAGTAATTTATCCCTTTGTGGAAATTGCCAAGTGTGGCTTTTGAATGAGATTTTTTCTTATTTTATTTGCTTTTCGATTCTTACTTCCGGCTCTTCCTTCTTCGATTGGTGGCTTATCAGTTGCCTCCCAAATTTATATATATTTATATACATATATTAGATTTAAATTGACAGATGCAATTAATAGTAGCAGAAAATTAATATAAAAAGTTGAATATAAATAGAACATGTAAAGAAGAAAAAAAAAAGCGATAACAAAAAGATTAAGAAAAAAAAAGTAAAATGATCGTGAAAGAATGAGAACCCAGAATTATAATTGAAGTAAAATATAGCACGTTAAAAATAATAGCAAAACAAAAAAAATAACACAAAAAGAGGTAATTTAAAAAACGTTAAAAGAGAAACAGGTAAAATTGGTAAAAAAAAAACTGTGAGAGAACTAGACGTACAGTGACTTAAAACCTCACAGCCTGTTTTAACTCATCAACGTTCAAGTAGTCACTACCCAAGCCCAGAATTTGCTTCCAAATTTTGACTTTCAAAGAGTACGTAAATTTAGGAGTGTCCCAAATTCTGGTTTTCAAATTCAAACTGTGAGCGTTGTCGACAATCTTTGCCAGAATAGCCAGCTGATCGTGATTCAATCCATGGAACAAGTTCACGTTCGAATGAGAACCAATCAATTCGCTCATTGGGGCAGATGCAAAGATTGATATGTTGTTGGAAGGATATTTCGAGGCCTCTGTTGGATCCATTATCTTCTTCAAAGGGGCGTCGATGAACATCGTTCTGATTGACATCGATGATATGTATTCGTAAGGGTAATCTCCCGTGATGATCACCGTTAATGGACCTTGTATAAATTCGTTTGTAGTGGTGTTAAAGATAGTTAGGAATCCTTTGTCTAAAAATTTCTGTAATTTTTCGTTCAAAGTGGATATCAATCCGATTGGATCGTTCTTGACATCTATGTAGAAGTACGTGGTGTTTTCAGGTGAATCGTAAAAGATACCGTTCTTTGGTTCTGTGGACTCAGTAGGGTTGGCTTCTTCTAGTAGTTGGAATATAGGATTTAGATACATGGTTTCAAGATTTTTCTTCTTTGACAGAGATGCAGAGTTGTGACCCACGTAGATTAGGCCAGGTGTAGACGATTTGTAATGGCAATCGGCTTCAATCGAATTTGAGCCTATTCTCAATGCGTCAAATAAGGGGTGTTTTCTCCATTCATCATTGTGAGAGTGGACAGGTATCGGACTCACGTTTTTAGTCAATGACTCTAAAGAATAGTGCCCGTTGACAAACACGTCTCGTAGTTGGCTTTCCATGTTCAGGATTCGAAGGTATAGGCCCACCAGGATAATCGATAGAATCACAGACACCATGACAGATATATAGTTAACGTTGATGAAACTAAACAATCGTTGAAGTACGGAGTGATTTCTATGTAATTTCAAAGAATCATCTTTGGAGTCAATATCTAAACCATCGTTGTACAACTTCGACTGGGGTATGCTGTTCAGAGAGGCATCATATTCAGGGTCTGATAAGAAGGAGCGCTGTGATTCAATGTCGCCTGGTTTAGGTATCAATGACTTTAACCAAAACATCGTTGTAGCAATAGTGTAAAGGTCTATAAAAAAAACTACTTGTTAATTCAGAGAAAAAAAAAACTAGATCTAAACGGGATGACATTAAAAAAAACTGTAGACGGGCGTGAAGATGGGATATATACGAACATATATATATATGCAACTTTAGGTTAAAAAGAGAGACCATCCAGCCGAACCGTGCATCCCTTTCAAGTTTCAGGTCACCTGCGGTGTTTTCTACCGGGACGTCGATCGACTGTGTGGAATTAAATGTTTTATCCCCATCATCCATGTGATCGCCGGCCATGTCCACTTCAGGCCGACCAAGGTGCCCACTGCCACGCAGCCTACCAGAAGGGCAGCCGATTCGTGCGAAGTCTCGCGGGAGGTGCGGGCGGCGCCCCGTGTGCGGCGGTATATATAATATATAATGGGGTGCCCTGCGCAACTTGCAAGGTGCAACGTACTGTTTAATAGAAATATACGCGGCGCCACGCAGTGCACGCAGGGTTCTCGAATCTCGGCCTATAGTATATACAATACAAAAATTATTTAATCTACGCGGCCACCTGGCAGCCTGGCAGCCTGGCAGGCTGGGGCTGGCAGTGGCAGTGGGCACGCCTGGACATCGCAACAACATATAATATAATATATAATATATAATTATATTAAATACTATATATACCAACTCGCGAGTGGCCGTTTTCGAAATTTGAAATGCCCATGCCAAATCCAACCCAATCCCCGGTTAGTAAGCAGCACGAGCCGTTGCCCTCCGCGCTCGCGGGCTGCGTGACATCTCCGAATTCACAATATTCTATTAGACAGCATGGCGACGTTATTGAGGATTAAGAATCTGAGAGTGATGGATCCACACATTAAACATGAACTAATATTCCACACATGTGTGTGTGTGCAAAAGTCGAAGAAAGAGCCGCCACGTTGCGAATTTGGTTGTAACCGAGAAATCAGGAAGCAACCAAATTTAATTAATTTATATTATGTATATGCATATATATATAGTTTATCAATTTATAAATCGATCTGTTTATATTTGTTAGGACGTGCTGTAGTCTTCGACAAACTGAACTAGACAGCAGTCATATATGGTACTGTTGTACTTTTACCCCACGTTGTCGATTAATTTTGTCACCACTCACAGTCGAAGAATGGTGACAGCAACACTCCGAACATATAATGAAACGTTTCCCCTGATTCTTATATTTTATATCGATAAATTGCCCATGCCCGTCTCAATATATAATAATTTATATATTTATATATATATATAGATAGATATATGTTATGACTATCCCAATCAATATATATATTGATGTGCACATGCATTTATGCCTCCCCGTTGCGTTCTTGAAATCTTCATAGAAATTGTAATTGTTCCTGCGATGATGCCATGTCCGAGATTTCTTATTGCTCCCATGTTATCCTATTTCGTCAATCCTTCTTTCGTTGGATTTGCTTTATTTACCCCCTCTTTCCTTAGTTTGCTTCAACACCCTTCTCTCGTCTCTACTATATCCTTTACACCATATATATATATATATATATATATATTCTATACTCCGCTTTACTTGAAACATGGCTGAGCCTCTTTCTCTTCCCCATACTGCATGAAGTAGGCACTCTAAAGATATTAATGTACCATTACCAATTCACTCTCACATACAACAATTTAGAAGCGTTTTGTAATACATCATCAATGACCCTCTCCACCATCTGAATTTTTCCTATACTACTTATACACACTGGGATTGTCCGCTCATTTATATATATATATATATATTATATATATACATCTGTCTCAAATTTCATATGGATGCAGGTTTCTTGGTATTCCCTTCTTAACAGCTGAGATGATCCATTTGAAGATCTCTGGGTACCACCTAAAGCTTCCTTTCCTGTATAAAATCAACATCTCTTAAACTTTTTCGTCTATCCATATATAATATATATTAAATTTTATTTTTAATCAACACTCCAAAGTTGAAGAATTTCATTGCCTTTTTTGCTTCATGTATATATACCAAAAAGAGACTCAGCCCCCTCCTTCTTCCCTGCTAATTTCTTCCTTCCCCTAATCTTATATCATAAATTCTTAACAATCGTTGTAGATTAACCTACCGACAAAATGGTAACAAATAACTTATATTCGTAACCGGGATTTTGTTTTCGTAATTGAAAACTCTCCTATGCGCATTCGCAATTTTAATTATTTTTTTCCTCTCTACAATTTCTTCTCCCTATGTTCCCCTTTAACCTCTATATCTCCAATCTATGACTTCTGCTATTGAAGATTAAAATAAGCTATTTCTTAATGCAAAAATAAGAAACTAGAATATCTTATAAAACGAATTCAAAAAAATTAAGACTTTTGATCGAACCCAGGATCGAACTGGGGACGTTCTGCGTGTTAAGCAGATGCCATAACCAACTAGACCATCCGACCAAATTCTTAAACGTGTAACGGATCAGGATCAGATTAGCTGATACTGAGAGGTGCTGATCAAGTAAGCTATTACGTCAGTCTAATTATGTTATGGATTAGGTAATATGGTTGTGTTGAGACTGAGAAGGATCGATGAGAATCATGAGTGGTAAAGGACCAATGAGAATCAGGAGCCGGAGCCGCGTGCTTTCGCGAAGAGAATCTCCTGTGGTATATAAGCAAGCATCTTTCCCTTGAAGTTTCTCTCTGAGAATGGAAGAAGTTTTTCTTCTAGAAAGGAGACAGAAGAGTAGACATTAGAGACATAAGAAGCAAGAAGACAAGAAGCTTTAGAAGTTTATAGTCACTTATAGTTACGCTAGAAGAAGCTATCTTCATAGAATAAAGTTTCATCCTTTAGTATTCAATCAGCGATCTGTCCGCTATTGGACGAAGTCGTGTTGAGAGACACTCTCCTATCGCAGGAACGAAGAGTCACCGACCAGGGACTCCTGGAAACTGGCTA
>JAJMAB010000080.1:0-74793 GCA_030564825.1 Ogataea sithepensis | reverse complement strand
CCCGCAACCCCCTCCTGCCCCAATCGGCCTCCCTCTCTGGGCTCGTTGCTTAATCGATTCCAACCACTCTTTCTCATCAATTTGTACTATACTCGTCCGTTCTCATCATTAATTTCTTTGGATCAATCAATCGAATTATACTTGCATGCTGCATATTATACAGCTCGGTCCGTTGGTGAATTGGAGCATTCTGGTTCGTAGCATGCACCCCATGTTATGTTAAAATTTCCACATATTGTTGTGCCTCCTTTTCGCATGGATTCACCCAATTTTCTTCCCCAGATAATTTCAGCCTCCCTTCCCACAACTCCATCATTCTATAAATACCCTTCTGTTTCCCCAATCTTAATCCTCAAATCATTACTTCTTTTCCTCTCCTGTCTATCATCAGATAATTTAATCGTTTGCTTTTAAACAATTAAACATCAAAAACTATCACATTTGCAATTCCCAACAATGTCTATCCCAACTACTCAAAAGGCTGCCATCTTCTACGAAAACGGTGGTGAAATCCAATACAAGGATATTCCAGTCCCAACACCAAAGCCAACTGAAATTTTGATCAATGTCAAGTACTCTGGTGTTTGTCACACCGATTTGCACGCCTGGAAGGGTGACTGGCCATTGGACACTAAGTTACCATTGGTTGGTGGTCACGAAGGTGCCGGTGTCGTTGTCGCCAAAGGTAGTCAAGTTACAAACTTTGAAATTGGTGATTACGCCGGTATCAAGTGGTTGAACGGTTCGTGTATGGCCTGTGAATTCTGTCAACAGGGTGCCGAACCAAACTGTCCAGATGCAGATTTATCTGGTTACACTCACGATGGTTCCTTCCAACAGTATGCAACTGCTGATGCTGTCCAAGCCGCCAAGATCCCAAAAGGTACTGACTTGGCTGAAGTTGCTCCAATCTTGTGTGCGGGTGTTACTGTTTACAAGGCTTTAAAGACTGCTGACTTGTCTCCAGGTCAATGGGTTGCCATCTCCGGTGCTGGTGGAGGATTGGGTTCCTTAGCTGTCCAATACGCCAAGGCAATGGGATTGAGAGTTTTGGGTATTGATGGTGGTTCCGACAAGGGCGAATTAGTTAAATCCCTGGGTGGTGAGGTTTTCATTGACTTCACTAAGGAAAAGGATGTCGTTAAGGCTATTCAAGACGCTACCAACGGTGGCCCACACGGTGTTATTAATGTCTCTGTCTCTCCTGCTGCCATTTCTCAATCTTGCAAGTACGTTAGAACCTTGGGTAAGGTTGTTTTGGTTGGTTTACCAGCTGGTGCCGTCTGTGAATCTCCAGTCTTCGAACACGTTATCAAGTCCATCCAAATTAAGGGTTCTTACGTTGGTAACAGACAAGATACCTCCGAAGCTATCGACTTCTTCTCCAGAGGCCTAGTTAGATCTCCAATCAAGGTTGTTGGTTTGTCCGAACTTCCATCCGTTTACAAGCTGATGGAAGAAGGTAAGATTGTCGGAAGATACGTTTTGGACACTTCCAAATAAACCAGCAAGCTCTTGTTTATAATTAAGACGATACGTGTTTATGATTCTTTTACTATTGTTGAACTTATGTTTTTATTTTTTTTTTATTTTTATAGTTTTTTCACTTTTTAGTGTGTGGATGATGAAGTTGCAATTTGAATTCAAAAATGATTTTTTTTGATATCTTTATTGAATGAAAAATGGGTTGTAGCAAAGCTAAAGTAAATGGATGGGGTGATCACTGGATGCAAATCGGACTAAATTATTTTGGACGCCCGTTTTCTCCGACCACAGATATTCGTTGCTGAGTCTCGGAAAAAGACCGATTGCATCAGATGTAGTGTAATTGAAATATAGGGATCAATGGAAGCAACGTCTTACTCAACTTCTATATATATATATATATATATATAGGTCTCAATTATTGTATGACCGTAGCCATATTACCTTAAGCCCTATTCGAACACCCCCACTCTAGCAATCAACCCAAACGCTTTGATACCAACTACCATAAATTCTTAATAAGTTAAACAACGTCGTGTTTGAGAGCAACATGACTTCATTGCTATGCGGTGTTCTTAACCATGTTGCATATGAGATCATTACAGAAATCAACATAGTACAAGCAGTATAATGTATATTATATATATGTGCACGTTTGATAACGGAGTCCAGACTCCAGAGTCCATTATACGTGGGCCAGAATTAAACGTGCGACAATACTAAAAATTCAACTTGCTTGCAATCCAATCACTTTGTCCAATAGATCATTAATTTTGACATAAAGTTCCTGATTTTGTTCATCCCTAAACTCAGATCCCAACTGCTCATCGTCATCTGCAATAGCTGACACTTGACCTAGTATCCAACCCTCCTTTAACGTTCTAGTTATAGAAAGTAGCTCTTCAGCTAACCGAATGATAGTCGATGCATTTGATTCAATTTGAAGTGATTCAATGGCTAGTGTTTCGTACGATTTGTCTAATACACTTGACAATTCTATGATATCGTGGAATTTTTGAAGCATTAGCTCGATGTTGCTGTCCACTTTTGTTATTAATGACGAGGATCTCTTCTGCATAATCAACTTTAAAACCTCAAAATAAACAGAATTATTAATGATAATGAAAATTGAACGGTTCTGAAGATTATGAACAAATATTTAAAAGAATGAAAGACAAGAGTCAAAGATGAACTTTGATGCTTTTCTAGGTGCGATGTTAGCCAAGGGATCGATATCATCAAAATTTTGAAGCCTATTCAGAATCAAACCACAGCGCATCTCCTGCTTACTTAACCGGTGTGCGGATGTTTGAGTCGATTGATCGATCTTCTTCGACAACCTCCATTCTCTGGGCTCTAACTAGCGCGCAAATATTTTTAAAAGGGTAGATGGAATTTCGATTACCCTTGTTTTAATTCTCTAGCAGTCAAGTTGAAAGGTTGGGGGTTTTTGCTACAACATCCGAGGAATAAAGCAAAATGTCACAAGGTCATGAATCACCAGAAGTTTTAGACTATGATCAACGGGATGAGAACACCAATACCAATAGATCTATTCCACAGTGGGATTATGGTACCTCATTAGAGCCTCAAATGGGGAATCTATCATCAGGGTTGATCTTAAGAGGTAGGGTTCTAACTAGCACTTATCTCGTTAAGAATAGCAAGCCACTAACATAATAACTGCCTAATAAAGAGCAAGGGGTAATGGCGATTGCCCAACCTGAAGTTTTACAGAATTATATGTTTCCTATAAGCGAAATATTGGCTTCTAAGATCTTACTCTACAGGAATGCAATTAATAATCTCATGTCAGTAACCACTCAAAATGGCGCTCACCACAAGCTCCTAATAATAACTGGGCCTCCATCTATTAAGGAGCCTTTCCAATCTGTGCGTTGTGCTCAATGGCTTTCAACAGCAGCTGGTAATCGTGAGTATTTACCAGACCTCATGAAAGATTTCTTACAAACGGGAGACGTGCCTGTTCCAGCACCAAGAGACCATTTATTTGAAATTTACAAGACAAGAACTTATAGAGGATTGAAAAACTTTCGTGTTTTGAGCGATTCCTTTAATGAAGAATGTATCAATTCCTTAGACTCAATATTTCTAGCCATGCGTGCCAATGCTACTACCTATGATGATTCAATGCTACCAACATTGACAACTTTAGAATCTCGATTAGGACTACCTTTGTTCAGAACATTGCTGGACTCTTTGGCACAGTACTGCCCCCTAGCTGTCAGTTTATCAAATACTATATCACCACAATATTTCTCAGATTTATGTTGTTTCGGTTTATTAGATTCTTCTTTCCTAGAGAGTCAGCTGCATCGTGAATTGGTTTCTGGAGTTTCGTACCCTTGTGGATTCCAGGTCGACGATGTTGATCGCTACAAACTACAAAAAGCAAAAGAGTCTATGATTGCCTCCGCCGTTGAACATAGATTCTTATCAGTCACTAAAAATGGATTTGTGACTCAGGCCGAAACAGTCGGAAACGAGGATACGTTTTGCGTGATCTCTATTCAGAGACTGCTGGACAAGGTGCTTGACGAGTTTAATTTTGATTTGAACAATCTTGATAGTGCATTTTCAACCGCATTTGGTACTGGAATTATTTGCCGAATAGTTAGGGACACATTTTTCAAAAAAATTGATGAGTTGGAAGACGATATTGAATTTGGAGGCCGCCTTAAGATCATGGTCGAAGTTGGTTCTGTCAGCAGAGGAAACTATCTTATCAAAAGTAACCTCGTTGTCAGCATCATTAAAAGTGAATTTATCTATAATAATCTATTGGGGTTCATTATTGATTCCGGAGATTACTACTTACCGAGAGATATTGATCCAGTGGAAAAGAACCCATTGAATCACACAAGCAATGCGTACCAGTTCACCAACATGAAGCAAAAGTTGATGGCCATAGAGGAAAACACGACACAAAGCTACGAAAGCTTCGTGTATGCCCATGAATTGATCAGATTGATAAGTGAATGCAACGAGCTAAAAAGATTAGGAGAATTGAACGCTGCTGTAGCTGACATTAAGCTTTTGAATTATGACTCGTTGAATATGTAGCTTTCCCGAACATATTTTCATTTTTATTTCTTTCTTTCGTACACTCAAGCACACATAACTTACACAAACATTATTTCTCATTTTCACATTTTCCCTTTTTCTTCAACAACTAAATATGTTCATATATATGTGAAAAACAAACTGAAAATGATCGAGAAGGATGTAATTTGTAACATATGAAAAAAAGACACCGTCCTTCAATGGCTTAACTATCAATTCTAGGCTATAGGGTTATTGATTGGAGAAAAAGAATCAAATGGAAATAACAACATTCTTACCTGTTGGTTATTCGCCAATTGAAAAACTAGGGCGTACAGCACTATGTGTACTTAGTTGATTTGACAACTTGTTAAAGCGTATATGTATAAGTGTATGTATATATATACTTCGGCTATTTGAGTCTTTGACTAAACAGTTAAAAGTAGTCCGTAAACAGACAGTGGTGACTCTATTAAAAACTTTTAAACAGATTACTTTCAACAAGAAAGCAAATACACATTTTGAAATATATATATATATATATGTATGCGTATAACAGGATGGTTGATCCGTTAAGTTATAAGTACACGAATTGTTTGTTGACATTTAATATATGATTATTGATTAGCCTTGTGAATCACGATTGAAAAATGAAAAATTTCCCCCGGGGCTTCCAAAAAGAGTGAGGGAAAAAACCGTCAAAAGCAGGTTACTTGAAATGGTAATTACAAACGGGAATCGGAAACCGAGCCGTTATTCATAGATGTATATATATATATATATATAAACTAGTAAGTGGGAATATAGGTGCAATTAGGCAATTGATATTAGATGCTGGCAATGAATATTGCAATGAACATCCTTCAATCAATGTCATTTGTGATAGCTTGTATCTTGAGATCGTTTTTTATGGGCCATCAATTCGGCTAGTTGCGGGGCATCCAAGCCACTAAAAACAACAAGCTGGGACAAAAAAATAAAACCACATGGCTATAAATCTCTAAATTTTAAGAAACCCGGGGTATAAGACCAAATACTTTTCATTTATTCCTCGCTCACCTGGGGTTCGTAAATTAAACCGTACAAAAGAGCAATCACCGCGAGCTACCTCAAGATTTGAGCATCGAGGATTCGAGAGTCCAGCGACAGCGACCACACTCAACCCAAACCCCAAGTCTCATCTGAATTCTACAGCCGTCTCCTCGCCAAAATCAATTCGCCGTGTCCGAGTAAAATATTCAGGAACGTTCGATTACACCGAGTAAAATATGCGAGCACATCGAGTTATATTTAATATATATATATTATATATATATATATATTACATCGATATATATAACATCACAATTGGGTTTAAAGTAGTCAAATATGATACAGAATAGGCAATCAAGACATTGTATATACCCTCTAGTTTCTACTTTGCAAAGAATTGTAACGTGAATTACGTGTAAGGGCAAGTTATTTGGCTTGATGACATATGTTCACGCCAGATGTGTTCCATCGACCCTTCCCTTGCCTAGCTCAACATCACAGGAGTTTTACTTATTTTTCGTGTTTTAGACGACATCTGTATTGAAACGGTTTGCTCATATTCTACAGCACTACAATATGTGTCAAGTGGGAAAATTATGGATCGAAGACATTAATCGCCAGATCCAGATCCAGAATCAGACAACTGTAGTCTATGTAGTACGATAACTTCAATAGAGCAGCCGGAGGCTAACGAGCCGCACATCTTTACTATGCATTAGATAATCAATCAACAAAGCACGGTAGGAATGAGAATTTAACAGGTGACTATTACGCTACCGGTTACGTAACTGTAGTACTCCGCTCGTCTGGGGCCCGGAGTTTTTTTGAGATGCAATGACACGATGCGATCGATGTGATCCGGGGACCAGGAGTGTTTGTGAGAACCACTACTGTGGAGGTTACCTACGTGGTTGTTTGAGAAATTGAGAAGAGCACGGTTACCACTAGTACCATAGTTGTATATAGGAAAAGCAATTGAGTACAACCGATTGGTAATGAAGAAGGGGGGGGGGTAACAAGCAAAGGATTGCAAACAGGACAAGGATAGCTATATAAAGCTATAGAGGAGAAGGGAGGGCCAACCTAATTGGAAAAGGCAGCAGCGGCAGGAGCAGGAGCAACAACAGCAAATGGACAGGCATGGGGGAAGAGCCTCCGTCACCCGAGCGTCATTCGAGCGGCCCGCTGCGTGGGTCCCTCCCAGGCTCCCTCCCCCCACGCTTCCCATGCGGATTCGCTCCCACGGTGGTGCTGCAAAGCAAATATGCTGATTTGGCCGCTTGAACCCCCATCCATCCTTAACGTTTTTACCTGTCTCAGGTATATAAAACTGCAGCCAATTCCTTCCCGGCACAGTTTTTTCTTTATCGTAGACACAATTTTATTCTCTTTCTGTTTCTGATTCCATATTTATAAGCAATTCTTATACATACCAATTAATTTAACTCAATTCAATTAGATAAGACTTAAGTTAATTTGCTACGTTACTTTACTGCCCCATATTTGCATTCCAATCGATAAATATAATATGACTTTAGACTTCTTATCAAGAAAAACGGGTGTCATCGTCGGTGACGATGTCAGAAACTTGTTCTTATACGCCCAAGAAAAGGGTTTCGCCATTCCATCCATTAATGTCACTTCTTCTTCAACCGTTGTTGCTGCCTTAGAAGCCGCCAGAGATGCCAACGCTCCAATCATCTTGCAAACTTCCAACGGTGGTGCTGCTTACTTTGCTGGTAAGGGTGTCAAGAACGACGGCCAAAAAGCCGCCATTGCTGGTGCCATTGCTGCCGCTCACTACATCAGATCTGTTGCTCCAGCTTATGGTATCCCAGTTGTTCTGCACACCGATCACTGTGCTGAAAAATTGTTGCCATGGTTTGATGGTATGTTGGAAGCAGATGAAGCTTACTACGCTCAACACGGAGAACCTCTTTTCTCCTCTCACATGTTGGATCTTTCCGAAGAAACTGATGACAAGAACATTGCCACCTGTGCCTCATACTTCAAAAGAATGGCCAAGATGAATCAATGGTTAGAAATGGAAATTGGTATCACTGGTGGTGAAGAAGATGGTGTCAACAACGAAAACGCTGACAAGGAACTATTATACACCAAGCCAGAGACTGTGTTCGCTGTGTATGAAGCATTGGCACCAATCTCTCCAAACTTCTCCATTGCTGCAGCTTTCGGTAACGTGCATGGTGTTTACAAGCCGGGTAACGTTGTCTTGAGACCATCCATCTTGGGTGAACACCAAGCTTATGCCAAAGAACAATTGGGCTCTAAATCCAGCAAGCCATTGTTCTTGGTGTTCCACGGTGGTTCTGGTTCTACACAAGAAGAATTTGACACTGCCATCAAGAATGGTGTCGTTAAGGTCAACTTGGATACCGACTGTCAATACGCTTACTTGGTTGGTATCAGAGACTACATGATAAACAAACAAGCTTACGTTTCCTCCATGGTTGGTAACCCAGATGGTGCTGATAAGCCAAACAAGAAGTACTTCGATCCAAGAGTCTGGGTTAGAGAAGGTGAAAAGACCATGTCCAAGAGAGTTTCGGAAGCTCTGGATATCTTCCACACTAAGAACGTTTTGTAAGATTCTCAGGCCCATCAACGTGTTTTCTATATATGATTTTGTTATTTTCGCTTAGATCCTGTTGTTGTTAACCTTTGATATTATTTTCTGTTCTTCAGGTAACGTGTGAATAAATGAAGAAATATTGAATATTATATGAGCTATAAATGAGATTCGATAAACATATATATGTAGTAGTGGTTGAATCAACGATCTGTAGATACTAGGCGGACTTCAAGCTTTAAGTTGTAACTGTAACCCCTCTCCATGACGTAATCATTGATGAATAGGAACGGTGCAGAGATGATCCAAATCTTTCTGCCACAAAGCTGCCGCCCAGTGTGCATTGTGCAACACTGGGCAGTTGGAACTTGGTGGTAGGCATCGCTGCCAGAGCGATTAAAGAACAGCACAAAGTTACTGGCAGAACCGGGCAGCACACGACCCCATCAGTTTGTCGCCGTCGTCGAATTTTTCATCCACCAGTGACTCGTGAGTTAGCGCTCATCTAGAATGGGTGTGGGATCACCATGACCGACACTGCGAGTGAGGCCGGGAGAGCAAGAGAGCGAGCGAGCGAGCGAATGCCTGGAGACGGTGGGAAGCTGTGTTCGTTGGTGACGGATGGCAAGTACCTTCGACGTCAGCTATGGCGAAACCCTCTACCTATGCTGCTACTTCAACGATACTAACCGGCTTATACTATCACAAATCTACTTTATAGAAATACACTCCCCATTATCTAACAACACCCCAATTAAAGGAAAAAAAACAGAAATCTTTTTGAGAAACTTCGTACTCTTTCAAGCTTTTTTTCCTCTCGATCAAATTTCAAATTAATAGAACGAGTTGTTCAACCAAAAAATTTTATTTTAATCAATTTGAAAACACTTATTCGTATTCTTGACAACATTCAATTGACAAGAAGAAAAAAATATTAGCAGAAAAAGACAAACCTCAACCGACTTCTTTTTGTACTTAGCATTTACCCAAGGCAAACAATCCCATTATTATCACATACGATTACATACATATACATACAAATAATGTCTGAACAAGTGGAAACCCCACCTTCTCACCATTTTAATAAGAGAGGTCCAAATAACAAATTTAGAAACAATTCAAAGAGATACAATACGTCCAGTTCTTCGTCGAACGGTGGCATCTCAAACGAACTGAAACAGAAGATTCAAACTTTAACCGAGTTTTTCCCTGATTGGAGCTTCCAAGATTTCTTGACGATTCAAGAAGAAATCGCTAATGTTGACATAACCGAAATTTCGGAAGGTATATTGACAGGAAAGATCCACAAATGGGATCAGGTTGGTAAGGAGAAGGAAAAGAAGAAGGCTGCAGCTGCCGCCGCTGCTGCCGCTGAACAAGAGACTTCAGTTCAAGAATCCGAATCTACAGAGCACCCAACTACACATAACTCGAATGGTAAGAAAGATTACACCAAGCCACAACAAAGTAGACACAACAATTCTGGTAATCCAAAGAATCAATCGAGCCATTCTCAAAAGACACAACAAACGTCGCAGAGATCAAGAAATACTCATTCACAACAGCAGCAACACCAATCCCCTGCACTTTCAACGCCAGCTTCGACTATTACCTCATCTACAACTGCTGCTAAGTCTGCTCCATCTGAAGGTTTCTCCTGGGCAAGTGCATTAGCCCAAAAACCAGCTGCGAAGGTGGTGCCAAAGGAAGAACCAGTCGTTGAAGAAGAAGGAGGAGAAGAAGAAGAACCCCTTGAAGTTGAAGCAGAAGAAAAGCATAGAACACCGGTTGTCGAAAATGTTGAACTAGTTACTCCAAAGAAAGAAGAAATTACTTCCGATGTTGAATTAATGAAGGAAAAGAAACCAGAAGCTCCAAGAGCAGTTCCTGCACCAACTCCAAAGAAGCCTTTGACTTGGGCTGCTATTGTGAAGCCACCTTCCCCACCACCAAAGAAAGTTGCTCCTCCTCCAAAGAAAGAACAGGCCCCACCTGCTGCTGTGCCTTCTATCGAGCCAACTGAAGAAGCACAACCTGATGTTACTATTGAAGTTGTCGCTGCTGCTGAAGAAGTTGTCGAAGAGCCAAAAGAAGAAGTTGTCGAAGAAATCGAAGTCGAAGAATCAGTCAAGAAGCAAGATGCAGCTGTTGTTTTACCAACATCAGCCACCCAAATTGGCTCCGTTGATGGCATCTCTTTTGGTTCTATGTCGTTGAACGATGCTGAGGAACAAACAAAGGAAGAAGCTGCCACTGCTTCTGCCCCAGCTGCTGCCACTGTTCCAGCATCTGTTACTGCCCCGAGCGAACCAGTCTCTGCTCCACAACAATCACAACAAGCACAACAACAGCAACAGCAGCAATCTCACCACGGCCACCACCACAACAACAGCTACGGTAACAGAAACTACAACAGAAGTAGCACCTACAACAACAACAGCAACTACAGCAACAGTAACAACAACAGTTATGGTAACAACTACAACAACCAACAAAAGTCCTATGATGCTAATAACTACTACGGTGGTCTAGGTGACTTGAACAATTACTTACAAGCTCCAAGAAACAACACCCAATCTCCATACGACCAACAACAACAACAACAACAACAACAACAACAACAACAACAACAACAATACCAACAATTGTACAACCAACAGCAGGCTCAGTTGTTGCAACAGCAAGCTGCCGCTCAACAAGGTGGTTCTTTGCCAGGATCTTCTTCAACCAGTGAATTGGCTAACTCTCAGTCACCTACTCACTCGATCTTGCCTTCATCCCAAGGTGGCGTCGCTTCTCAACAATCCCAATCCCAACCACAGCCTCAAGCTCAAGGTCAACAACAAGTTGGTGTTCCTTCTAATGGTGCTGCTGGTGCTCCTGGTTTGAATGGCGTCAACCCAATGATGGGCGTTCCAGCTTCTTACTATCCGTACTTCCACAACTACTATATGCCATTCTACTCTGCACCGAACCCTGCCAACCAATATTTCATGAACTTCCAATCTCCACAACAGCAACAACAGCAACAGCAACCAGTTCAAGGTTTGGGTCAGCAACAAGCTAACGTCATGAATGCTAACCAACAACAGAACAGTTTTGGTAACTCATCTTTCCAAAACAAAATCTACAACCAATACCAACCTCAACAACAACAGGGTTCTAGTACCAACGGCAATGCCGGTACTGCTGCTGAGACTGCTGAAGATGCTTCCACTGCTGGACAACCACAAACTCCACAACAGATGAACCCAGCCATGTTGATGCAACAACAGTACGCACAATATGCTGCCATCTCCCAACAACAGCAGCAACAGCAACAACAATTGTACGGACAACCACAACAATCTCAACCACAGCAATCTCAGACTCAGAGCGCAACTGGTTCTCAGACTGGTGCTACTACACCAGGATCTGGTTTATCTGCTCAATTGTCTACGGGTGCTGTTGGTAACGGAGCCAGTAACAGTTATGCTAACTACTACCAAAATCAAGGTTACCAATACCCAGGTATGGCTGACTACAACAACAATTCCAGAGGTTGGTTTTAAGAATTTTTTTTAAAGATTTGAAAAAACTATCAGCTCTTGTTTTAGTTTTTTTATGTTGTCTGAATAATGAATAATTTTATTTGTCATTGTTGATATTACGACTGTCATGTTTGGTAACTACTTTTACTTTACGTTGCTACTTACTGCTTTATGTTGCTTCTGCTTTCTTCTACTTTTCCCTTTTAATTCATCATTTTTGTTTTCTCCCTTACTAGCTTATTCTTTTTTTTGTTTCCCCCCTATTTTTCCCTTTTTTTTTGTCTTGTTAATAAATGTTTTCTCTTATTTCAGTTGGCAGAAGGGGGCAAACTTTATAGTTGATTCTCATGGTTTTTGTTATCAATGAAGTAGGTGAGGAGAAGAATGGGACAAAAGAAGTGAGAAGGAAATGAAGGGAATAAATTATACGGTGTTACATGGAATATGTTTTTTTGATAAATTGGGTTGTTGTATTTATATACTGTCAAAGAGCGTCCACCTTTTATTCACCTGTTTTTATACCGATTCTTTTTGTTTGATCCTTGTTTCTTTTTATTGTTCTTAATTCTATGTTTCTCCCTCTATATTTTATAAGACAAGACCATTGATGTAGATCGAATATATATATACGTATTCCTTGGAATCGTTTCATCTCTTTAGAGCATGGATTTTTAGGATGAAACCGTTGTTGTTTTTAATGTTAGTGTTTTTTATTTTGATATTACTTTTATTCTATTTTGTTTGCATATAAATATTATCCATATATATATATATAATATACCAAATTTTTGAATCGGTCTGAAAAAAAGTATTCTCATCGAGAGCTTAAGAGAGATCAGTTACAAATTGTAATTTATATGATATATCCAATGTAGAATTGGAACTTGAAAAGTTGAAAAGAAAATAGGCCGGGATTACATCAGTAACCACATAATCTATCAAACTTGAGAGCTTGAACTTTCTAGCCATATAAGCTTTTAGAGTGACGCCAGACAGTGCGGGTCGATATCCTAAACGAGCGGTGCGCCGGTGGATAAATCATAATAGTTGGAACTTAGGAGAGGCAGCGCAGTTACCCGGGACTCATTCAAATTAGTTTGTCGCCGTTGCGTGTTCACTGTTCACCATATTATAGGCTTGCTATTTCATCCAAGGAAAGTTCCACAGCTTATTTATAATAACTAATTTATATATATATATATAATATATATATAGAAGTTCACTGTTTCAAATTCCAGACTGATAAATAAAAATACGTATATAGATATATATCTATATGTTACGTGATATACAATGGCCCTAGCATCTATGGGAAGTTCAAAAGTCCCTTCGAAGGTGGCGATTCTCAATTTCTCAGTGAGCGGAGTGGAGTGGATTGGAGTGGACACGCAGGTATATGAATTATGAATTCAATATGGGCGAGTAGCGTAAACACGGATCCATGCAGATAAATCTGCGTATATATATATTATATAGATTATTCGTGCTAAAAGTTCACACCGTGCTGTAAATTACGCTTGCCGCGAGTTCTGCTGGCGATTCTTTGGCCTACTTGCTTGTTGAGTGATTGCAGTCGCAGCCGCAGCCGCAAGTGCAGCGCTCCGAATTGGCTGGGTTGTACTTGTTAGTTGTGCGGTGTGGGAGACAATTCAGCTAGGGCAGCTAGGGCAGCTAGGGCAACTCGCCGGCTGGCACCTAGCGGTGGCTGTCCTTTATCGATCGATCATATAATATATATATATATAATATATATATTTAACTCAATTAATTTGTATGCCGTACTATTAGTGGGCGGCAGCCAGTTTCCCCCAGCCCCAGGCCCAGGGGCCAGGGCCCGCACCCCCAAAAGATTGCCACCGGGGTCCCAGAGGAGTGCCCGGTGTCGCGCGCACGCAGCGCGGCCATACTAACAAACCACCAAAACTCTTTCTTCACTCCCTATAAATTCGCCCATTCTCCCATATAAACCTCTTTTTACTACTAGTCACTTATTTTACTATGGTATAGTACTTTATTACCACTACTAAAGTTACCCATACAAATTCTTAGTAAGTATTTACCCCCATACTCACTTACGCTCACATACTGGAAATGATGGTTTACATATTTTTCATAGATTACAGATAAGTTTATTTACAACTACCACACACTTCAGATATCAATTGATTATTCTCTATTCAATTGTTGTTGCTTTTGTTTACCTTTTTTTTTTTCTCTTGTCTTTTAGGATGTCACAGTCAACCCTACACAGCAAGATACACATACATATGAGGGAACGCGAATAAAGGGCACGACAGAAACTACAGACTGGACTAATAAGAAGGATAAAAAGGTATACTTCCAACACAACGAACTTGAAAATTGGACTCAAATTGCTCTCCTTTCCGGCCAATGAAACTTGAGCATTTGACGGGTGGGAAAGGATGGAAGAAAGGAGTTGAAGTGGTTGTGGGGACAGTGGAAGTATCCTTTTTTTTCTCTCGCTCTCTGGCTCGTTCGTTTTCTGTTTTGTGTGGGTACCCGGCGCCCGCTCTTGGAATTGGCAGACAGGGCGGTGCTGTTTTTAGTGACACGCAATCCCATTGTGGCAGAGACGCGCCCTCAGTTTTTGTTTTTGTTGTTTTTGTTTTTTCTCTCTCTGTGCATGTTGCTACCGTGGCTCTTGCTGCCTCATGCAGCGACGCGTTACTGGCTACCACACACACTCTCGCTCGCTCTCTCCCATGTCTTGTCTATCTTTTCTCTTCCCGTTTTTGTTTTTTTGTTACCATCACTTCTTTTTTGTTTTTTACCTATCACTTTGTTATTTATACTAACATTACTCGTCAACAGTTTAAAAATGGCTCCAAAGAGAACTCAAAGAAAGAAGAAGGACCCAAACGCTCCAAAGAGATCGTTGTCCGCCTACATGTTCTTCGCTAACGAAAAGAGAGATATCGTTAGAGCTGAAAACCCAGGTATTGCATTCGGTCAAATTGGTAAGATCTTGGGTGAACGCTGGAAGGCTTTGGATGCTTCTGGTAAGGCTCCATACGAAGCCAAGGCCGAAGCTGACAAGAAGAGATACGAATTGGAAAAGAACGAATACTTGAAATCGGCTGCTTAACTGGAAAGAAACTGACTGATTTGGTTTGGTTTTACTTTTTTTCTTAAATTTATTTTAGTCCCATGGTTTGTCTTATTTTATTTTTGTATATTAGTTCTGATTGTTTTTCAATAGCTTGATGTTGTTTGATTGGAAACGGCTGTATTCAAATACCAATACAGCCGCTCTTGAAGAAGATTTATCGTTTTTGCCCAGGCCGATTGTTTTAAATATTTTTTTTTTATGTTATTGTTGTGTGTATCTCGTTATATCGTCTGACTCAATCCTCCCCCCTTCTGTTTCAGTCGATATATATATTCATAGATATATATACAATTGTTCTTTGTTTGTTTAGTATAACAATACCAATACATTTTCGTGCCTTACAAAAATTTATTTTGTGTTATCCGTTCTAACTTAGCCGTATAGCTTATAGTTCCGTTTTGCCAAATAAATAATTAGAATAAAAATTGCCTATAAGTGTTAATACATCAAGTTTTTCTCTTCAAAACTGCAACACCTTCGACATGGTGCGTTTGAGGGAAAAAATCAAAGCCTCTGATACTTTCAACCTCATAATGCTTGCCGTTTTCAGTCTCGTTGATGAAGAATTCAACGTCTCTAGCCTGCGAATGCACGTTACAAGAGACATACACAATCTTTCTGGGGTTGAAATCACTCAACTGCTTCAAAAACACATCATCACAACCTTTTCTTGGAGGATCCAAGATGACCGAAGTCTTATCCTTAGGGAAATCAATTGTGGAGAATAACTTCTCGGCTTTACCTTCAATAAATTCACAGTTCTGGATCCCATTCAATTCAACGTTTCTCTTTGCAAATTTGATGGAATGTGCTGAAATTTCAACACCTAACGATTTGGTCACCGAGGCAGCAGAAGCGATGGAAAATAGACCTGATCCACAGTAAGCGTCGACCAAGTAGTTTTCCGAGTTATCGTCCAATGAAAGGTTCTGCTGAACGTATTCGATGATCTTAGGTAGGATCGAGTTGTTGTTTTGGAAGAACTCGTTAGCGACAAAATCAAACCTTAGATCTTTGTCTCCGATCTTTATGAATTCACTCACAATGGCGTTGTTGTCAGTAACACAAGTCTTAACTTTGTTGTCCACGTACAACTTGGACACCTCCCCGTTGTGATCTTTGGATCCTTTAACTTTGATTTCCACTTCACTTGGTGGTTCAATCAATTTCGTATCCTCTCTCAATAGAACAGTGGCACCAATACCCCCTCTCTTCTTGTTTTTCTTTCCTTGCAAACTATCCATTAAGTCCCTATCTAGCCTTTTTCTTTCGTTGAACATACCTTTTCTTACAATCTCAGTACCAATTAAACAATCTTCAATGTCCATCACTTCTCCTGGATATTGTCTCAAGTGGGATTCAACCGATCCTCTCCATTCAGGTTTACCTTTCTTACCAAATCCAATGTTCGGTAAAACGTCAGAGGGCATGTTCTTGTTCACTTGGTAATGTGGAGTCAACTTAGTTCTGTAACCCATCTTCAAAGGACTCGAAACTGTAGGACCCACATCAGGGAGCTTCTTCATCGCCGTTAATCTGGGAGCAAAGAATTTAAAAGCATTCTGAACGGTCTGCTTCTTGAACTCCAATTGTGTTTCGTATTCCAAATGCTGATACTGACAACCAGAACACACACCGAAATACTTACAATCGATCAAGTCGTTGTTACGAATCTTTGCCGGTTGGATCACCTCTAATAAGTCACATTCAACGTGATGCAACTTAGTCATAAACACTCTGATCTTGACGACGTCTCCAGGGGTACCAAATGGGATTAAAGCAATCTGATGGCCGTTTGGCAAGTCTGGATGTGGGATCAAAGCCAACGAGTCACCGTTTGATGAATACTTTAATATCTCAACGTTGTCAACGACTCTGTTGTATCTTGAGCGTGTTTCAGCGTCGTTCAAAATTTGGGAAAGTGGGTTGGTCACTTGCTCAAAGGTTAGATTGTTTTCCTTAAGGATGCTTGGAATCTCGTGTGTCAATAGGACACCCAACGGCGTCGTTGGCTCTGGATTCTGTGCTTTTGCCTTTCTCTTATGTTTCTTCGATTGTTTTTGTTGCTTTTGAACTTCTTTTGGGGAAGAATTACCAGAGGTAATCGGTGTGACTAAAGCTGCCGGTTCCGGTGCCGTTCCCGTTGCTGTCGATGGCTCTTGGGAGATTATCGCCATTTTTCTCCTCTTCAACTCAATTTGCTCTTCTAATGGCATTGCGGATAATGATGGAATTAAATGCTTGTTTATAAACTGGGAATAATATCTTCTATAAGTGAATGATGATACAATGAATTGGTTGGAAAATCTGGAAAGCTGACTCAACTGGTTTTTTCTAAGGTACATTAACTAGCTTACTCGATCAAAAAAACGAAGGAAAAATCACAAGGACACTAATCTCGTTCTTTTTTTCTATGTGTTTTTTTTTTCTTCTTCGTATCTCGCCTATATATCTGGCACTTTGTTGTTTAGATTTCTCTACGATTTGCTGATACGGTATATATCAATTTAAAGTTGCCTAAAGAGGTTGCTGATAGGATAACAAAATAAAAAATTTTCATTGGAAAAAAAAAAGATTTAAAGGCATAATCAAGGCGGTGCAAAACTTGTTGCTTCACTTTTAGTTTCTGGATTCCTAACGCCTATCCGTCTTTACGCTAGCGATTTGTGTTGATATATAAATCACTCATACCACGGAAAACATTTTCAATCTTCTGGTTGTTCTATCCCCAATTAAAATTTCTTGAAGAGCAAGAGAAGCTTAAATTTTACCTAAGAAGTGTGGGTGGAGAGGGCGAGTAATAGAGAATGGTGACCGCGTGATTGGCTAAATGCGTCTCCGCTCTCCCCCAGTTTCGCTCCTCCTGGCTGCCCTTTTATCTGAGTCCTAGAGGTCACAGCTGCTACAGAGAGTAAGGCACTTCAGAAGTTGTGAAGAGTTAGTTAACTGCTAATACAATTGAGTTTTAGTAATTGGAGTCTCCATTGTGTTTTTTTTTTTCCATTTTTTGTTTTCTCTCACAATCACTTTAGTGAAGTAAACTGTGGGTGCAGTGTAGCGCATCAGCTTTGCAAACCAATCCTGTTCAATGGCAATTAAGGATCAACCAACGAGAAACAATTTCACCATACTAAGGGTAATGACTATAGTGTGAAATATATAATATAAATATATAATATAAATATATAATATAAATATATAATATAAATATATAATATAAATATATAATATAAATATATAATATAAATATATAATATAATAATTGTTTTACTATTCACAAAATGATATATATATATATATATATATGGGAGAGCACTAGCGCTTAAATCTGCTACACCTCTTATTTCGGAACAAAATTTACCACAATTCATTAATCAAAGCCATGTATATATATATACAAGACAAATTGGGATTATTAGACACATGGGCAGTATCGTATTTATAACACTGATGTGACAATATATATTGTCAATTCTACTGGCAGGAATAGAGAAAAAACCCAAGTCTAATTCTAATAATAGAACAATACAAAAGAAAATAAAAAACAAACAACAATTTAGAGAAAACAAAATAGGAAGAAAGAAACAGGTTCATAAAACCGTGGATAAATTTTAGCAAACTAGGAGGTTACCCGATTAAGTAGAAATAAAGGCAATCAAGAATAGAAAAACAAAAAATGAGAGAGAAGGTACATCAAATAAAAAACAAGCAGAACAAAAAGAAAAAGATAAGGCGACAAGTGTCAAGTGTCATACAACATATCAACAACAAGGACAGCAAAATTATTATAACTAGAATACTTAGAGCTTTTAACTTGTTAGACAATAATACAGCAGCCATCTTCCTTTGATGAGCTACCAGGAACAGGTGCTGGTTTAGAAGCGGCAGCTTGGGACTGCTGTCTAAAATTGCCTGTGTTTTGGGCAGGAGCAGCAGTTCTGGTCAATTTGTTTGCAATCTGACTCACACAGACATCAAATACTTTGTGGACGTTCTCCGTAGTAACTGCAGATGCCTGCAAGTGACCAACAACGTTAGGTCCAATGCTACTGCTCACAGACAATTCATCAGCTTCGGAGACCAATTGATCTGGAGATAGTTGACTCTTCAAATCGCACTTGGTACCGACTAGCACGATAGGCACATCTGGCTGATAATTTTGAACTTCAGGAATCCATGTCTCTTGAATGTTGGCCAACGAAGGTTGTGAATCGACAGAGTAGCAAGCAATCACAATGTCAACATCAGAATAAATTGGGATTCTTAAACCTTCAAAATCTTCTTGACCTGCAGTATCGTGTAGGGATAATTTAAAAGTCTGGCCAGAATTGTTAGTCACAAAACAGTGGTAGGTTTCAAAAATGGTAGGGATGTAATCCTCATAACTGGCTGGTTTGTTATCCTTGTAATTGATCAACAAAGAAGTTTTACCACAACCTGAATCACCAATGACAACCACTTTGATTTCCTTTACGTAGTTTTGCTGGTTAGTTTGCTGGATTTGCTGGAATGCTTGTAAATTTGTTGGTAATTTATAATCGGTTGCAGACATTGCTAAAGTTCAAGTTTTGGTAATTGAGTGACTGAAGAGTACAAGAATGCGATATTGTTACAACAATGGACCTATTTGAATTGTTTATTTTCAATAAAAATGTCTTTTGGTCCAACGAGTCGAATTTGAAATTGGCTATGATGCTAGGTTATTGGTTCAAATTAGCGGTTATTAAGGAAACAAAACTGGCGTGTCTTTTTAAGAAAAAACGAGTCAATGATACAGTCTTCAAGAACGTAATAAAATGAAAGTCAATGGAGTCTTAGAAAACTAAGGAAAGGCTACCCTAGAATAGGAGTTATAATTTCAATCCAATAAATGTATGAGGGCCAAAAAACACACACAAACACACACACACACACACACAAGTTTGGGACAAGTTAGATTGATTAAACGTTCAAACAACAACAATTATCAAATTATTGAAAGCTTGAATCAATTATAGTTGGATGAGTGGATAGATGGGAGTTTATTAGAAAGACAAAGCAGGTGGAACAACAAGCCAGTTTACAGCTACAAGGCGGAGAGGGCAGCACAACAAATAAGCATTCTAATTTCTGGGACCGGACACTGGACAGAGTGCCAACGGGTAGTGGACCGTTGTGCTGCGATCAGTCCTCGCAGAAAGCTGAGGTCTGAGGATCCGATCACTCAGAGCCAGGGCAAATATTTTAATTGCCAGAGACTCAGAAGGAGGCGCCCGCTTCTTCGTCTCCTTAGGGATCCCATAGTGTAAATTGGAATATTTGGTGTACACATGCAGATATAATTAGATGCACGGTGGTTTGATCGTCGCTTTTCCACCGTCGGCGACCGCACAATGAAATACAAATTATATATAGTATACAATCATCCTGGGGACCGGGAGTGGGAATTTGGCGGCCCTGCTCACAGACTACAGTGCTCACTGCTCACCCAGTGGCAAATGCTGCGCAGTCTGGCCAGGGCCCAGCGCACTGTGAATGGCGATTCCCGCCGGTGGAGCTGGGAGTCTGGCAGACTGAGACTCGGGAGACAAGAATCACGATACACACAGGCTACAGCGGCTTTTTTTCGGTTGGTATCACGCGCCTCAGCCCTCAGGTTGCCTTTTGGCCAGGCGATGCTCTCCGAGTCTCCAGTCTCGAGCCTTGCAATATAAACCATCTGTGTCTAACCAAAGCCATCGTTCCTTATATATCCCATGATCATCAGAAAAGGAACTTATAGAGTTTATTTCCATTAGAACAAGGTGAACCAATTGATTTACAGGGGACCATCCGATCTGTCTCTGTCTTCGACCACAAATCAAGAAGAAGGATTGCTTAATGGCGGCATACCACATTTTTGTTCTAAACTTCACCCCTATTATCTTCCACTTTTTGGTATCAGGGGTAAGAAGCTAAATAAAGTTCAAACGAAATAGACTTGCACTTTTCCAGGTAGAATGTATAGTCAATAACTAAACGATGGGCTGTTTATATTTTATATGCAATCAAAACTGGAATATAATTTGCTTGAGCCTAACGAATTAGCAAGTGTGGAATCATGGATGCTTGGATCATCCCCCGATAGTGTTGGGAGGTCTATGTTTTCGCGATTCAGATATTATAAGTTCGTCACAAGACGACTATCCATGATCTAAGCTCCAAATAGATCATTTCTGCATGTTGTAGTAGTAACTTGACCAAGGCAGAAGAGACTGTGGTTCAATCTCCAGGGAGTCAAAGAATCCCTCCCAGTTTGAGTGTTTTCATAATGATAACAGATTATTTTTCACCTATGGAACAACGACCCTTTGAAACGTAAGGTAAACTTTAATGCTCAACGAAAATGGGCATGATTGTAAAGACCATGTAGGCCCTAGCCCTAGCATGGATTTTTGTAAGAACCCTAGTCGATCAATTGACAGATCGAAGGCCAAGTAATCATCATTGAAGAAGTAATTTGTTCCCGATGAGACCAAAAAAGCCTATATATATGTTACGTGCTATGTTATTCCGTGCACACATATATCGCGCTCTCATCATTAAGATCGATCTGATCCCCCATTAACGTACAAAAATGTTTGCAGAAGGGTCGGCTTGATCAAAGTTTAAACTTTGAAATCCACAATGTGTTGGTAACCTGCAATTTCCTTTATTGATTGGGAGCAGTTTTCAGACAGGTGCATCTGCCATCCCGTGTGTGCCTATATATATATATATATATATATATATAAAACTCCTCTCAAGCTCGATCTATATATAAAATTCTTACCCTTTTGATTATATATATGCTTTGGGCTAAATGTTTTATCGGATGTGGGTTCTGGAATTCACAAGTTATATAATATATGTATATTATATATATAATTCACTAATTTTAGTACACATATAATTGGAATTTTTCCTATAATTAGGGTACTCCACTTTACACTTCTTCTAATGAGTTATATACACTATATAATATATATATATATAAATAAATTTCCATATCTCGATAATATAGATATCAGATCGCTCGACCTATAAACTGACAGCTTCTTTATATGGAAACAGATAGCTGGCTGTATACAAGACTGCGCACTATATATATATATATATTAAATTATATGTAATTAGAAGAAGGAGGCGATAATGATTGTTATCTGGCGTGATCAAACAAAGGTGAGGGAAATTTGATCATGGTGGTCAACAAGCGACGACTAGTCGAGGACAAATATGCAACCTTCCATTTGACAGCTTTGTCTCGAGCCTCGATAACTTGGAGTATAGTGCCACACACTCCTGCATATAATTTAGAAGGCGCGGAAGCTGGGATTTAAATTTCATTCTCTCGCGTGGATTATTTCCTTCTGCAGCCGGCCGACCGTGCCTGCAATTTATAATATATAATATAATATATATATATATATAGATGTATATATATAAATCAAATCTATAAGTTATCCATGTGCTATTCGATAGTTTTGTCTATTCCGGGAGAGTGCCTTTTTTGACACACCACCACAAATCATATTGAGTTAGTCATCTGTTGTATTTTGCGTCCACAGTAGTAAATACTGTACGTAATAAACTCTTCTGGGAGCTTGCTTGCATATATACATATATATATATATAATATATATATTATATACCTTTCACGCGGACCCTCCCCTCTTGGTCGCCTTCCCAGTTGAAAGTTCCAAATGCCCCACCAAGCCCCTCTCTGCGAAGCGGGACTCCCACTTCCAGAAACGCACACAAGGGCTTCCTTGTAATTATTTAGTTCCATGCCTGCGATCAGTAAATCAACTAACTCGGAGATGACGTGCGTGTGTGCGTCTGGATACTGTTAAGCTTTAACCATGGGTGCTCACTAGCAACTGCTGCCTTACAGTTACGGTCCCATGTTAAGTGACAGACCACACAGCACCCAGGATTCTTGAATTTATGCGTTCATGTTACACATATATTCATGTTATAAATCGATCTATAATAATATAATTTATATATGCAATCTATATATATATAGTCATACCCTCCCAGTAGGCAGCTAGCGGCGGATAAGGTGTTTGTCACACATCTGCATTGCCATCGCTGCAGGGCGGTACTTTTTTATTCCGTGTCACACGGAGGTCTGGAATTACCTGCACTGGATGCGAGTCACAAATGACACACTTTACATCGATTCCATCGTTGCCCTTGACCATTCGAATTCGCAGATTTGGACCCTTGTTGACCTGCTATAACATATCCTAAATATAATATATATATATATATGTATGCTGATCTGTCTCTTGTTTCCATGATCCCCTTCACTGTCGTTTCCTTATTTCAAGAATCTTTACATCTTCGATCTAATCTATTTATCTGAAAGTTTTTCACGCTTCCTCTCTTCCATGACAGCAGATACCCGCCATGACAACTTGGATCTTCATGAAACACAGGGTCCCTCTTGGACGCCACTTGCTGGTAGTAATGAGCATGATCACACTCCTAAACACAAACAAAGAAATACCATGATTCTGTCGATTCTTATACTAGGAGATCCAAGGGTTGGTCGCACTTCACTAATATCTTCCTATTTGAGCGGACGCCCTAGTGTAACTGCAAAATCACGGAGCGATGAACAACGGCAATCGTCCTATGCCACAGTTGTCCAGTCGGATGATCCATCTCATCTATACAGCAAGAAAACTACCCAAATTACGTTGGTGGATCCGCCATCTTCCGTATCGCACTCCGATTTGACTAAGAACTATCTCAATTCAAGTACAGGGACTAGCAACAAACCAAACAGCATCGTGATTACCTATGATGTTAACAACAAATCATCTTTGGTTGGAGTCGTCGAAATGTGGGGTGATTACGTTGAGTACTATTGTCCCGGTGTCCCCATCATCCTTGTAGGATTACAAGACGATGACAAGATGGTGAGAATTGACGAAGAAGAGGAATTTACCAATTCCTACGATCGCCAGCAGGTAAACAATAATCAATCCAACAGAGCAGCAACTGCTGCAACTATGGATCGCAAAGAAGATAGCCAGGAGACGTCTACCACCGATTTTGGCACCTCGAATGAATCATTGAAAGCCTCGAGTTCAAAAGAAAGGAAACCATCATACAGTAATCATACAGTTTCTTCCAAGGAGACGTCAGCTGTTGCTGAAAGTGTCGGTGCCCATGTTCATTTGACCTGTTCTAGTCTTACGGGTGCTAACGTCAACACTGTATTCGACAAGGCCATCAATGCTGCTTGGTTCCAAGCTACTCAAAACAATAAAAACTCTTCCATGATCAGAGGACAGAAAGTCAAACAAAATGTTGATCAATATGAATCTAATGGTTCATGTTGTATCATTGTATGATTCTTGATCACCTCTTATCTTATCTCCTCGTTTTATTCCCTTTTCTTTTTCCGTTTAATTAATTTATTTATTTATTTCATCTGTGCTGTCTCCGACTGTGCTACAAATCCCCACCAACTTCTGCATATCTATAATATATTACATCTGAATCAACCTTTTGTAAATAAGAAAAATCAAGAAAAATCAAGAGAATCACAATTTACCCCATACTTAACCACCCCCGCCAGTCCCACTCAATTCCCAGCCTCCACCAGGCCATCCGCATGACTCTACCAGGGTGTTGCCTGTGCCCACCGTGCACAAGCCTTTTCGGCGGGCGGAGCCTACCGTAAACGGTCACAGCGAAGCCAGCCAACCTATCGACCCGACTGTGGTGGTGCTTCGCAGGGGTCCCCAAATTCCACCACCTATAATTTGTGCGTGAAATTTGGCCTCAATCAAAACAACAACAAATCAAACAGCTGCTCTAGCCATTGTGGAATTATGATTTAAGATAGCTCGCTTCAAAGCATGGTCCATCTCTTCTTTTCTTCATCATAACCACTCTTTTCCTTTTTCCTTATATAAAACACCACTTTTTTGTATATTTAATTTGATTCATTTCATTAGACATCACCTATGACACAAGAACAGCAACCTTACTACATTGAAAGAGCCGGACAGGGATCTGTCTTTAGATTGGTCGATGAGAATGAACATGCTACACCTACACAAAATTTACAATTCAAGATTGTCATTGTGGGAGATTCCGGTTGTGGTAAAACATCTCTACTATCCTCTTATATAAGAGGTTCCTTTCCTGACGAATACGAACCAACGATCTTTGAGAACCACAGAGCATTCTTGCAAGATACGAAATCAAAGCAGATACTGACCATGGATCTATGGGACACTGCTGGTCAAGAAGATTACGAGCGGTTGAGAAGATTAAGTTACCAGGATTCTAATTTGATTATCCTTGCATACTCATTATCCTCCGCTGAATCATTGTTGAATATCCCTGAGGCCTGGGCTCCTGAGATTATCACCTACTGTCAAAACACCCCTATAGTACTAGTTGGTTTGAAAGCAGATATACCCGAGCATAAAGTCAACCCTATAGATGCCATGAAAGTTGCCCATAATATAGGTGCAGTGGCTCACATCCAATGTTCTGCAAAAGAGATGTTCAACGTCGATGTTATCTTCAACACTTGTATTAACGTCGTTTATAACGCTTACAAGAAGCAAATCTCTCTCACAAATAGAGCAAGCAATAGGTTTAGTGTCGGTACTCATATAAGAAACAGCAGTAGAAACACAAATAATGGCTATCAGGATACAACTACCAACATTAACGCTTTACAACCGAGTATTTCGCCTGCTTCAAATGAAGCACCTTATGTCGTTCACAAGGAGCAAAGTGGATGCTGTGTAATCGTTTAACATCCTGCTCATTGGTCCATTAGATTTACGCCCCTCTTTTATCCATCAACATTTCCTAATTTGCATGACCCATTCTTTTAGTTTTTTCTTTCTTTTGGCTTTTTCTAATTCTCTCGTTTTTTCTTTGCTGTCTGTCGTTGATTCACACTTTTTGAACTTTCGAAAGTGCATTATCGACACTTCGTTCTTACTTTGTACCCATTTATCCTCTAGTATCTTTTTTCTATAAGTCAGTGGTGTATCTCCATTTCTTTATTCTCTCTTAGTCGTTAATGACTTGTGTAATATAGATATTTAATCAACAAATCATTTTCGCTTCTATTTTTAACCCATAAACCTCCATCTCTGGATCCCCAGAATTTCTTCAGTTTCGACCTCTCCACAAAGTCGATCGACCAAGGGGTTGCACAAATTAATGCCACGCGTTTGCTTTTAGGCTGAGTGATAAAGGAATTGGGCTTATGGAATTCAAATTTCAGACCTCCCTTTGTGCCGAATTTCAGGGAGTTTAGATGTTTCCATTCTAATCTTGAACAGGTGCTAGGTTGTTGAGACGACCTGTGACCTATTCAGACCTTTGCTGCCTTTCTTCTTTTCACAAGTACAGATCAAATCAGATATCCAGTTCTTATCTTTTATTTTCAACACCTATATTGAGGTAAGCTACCTAACAACCGCGCGGCCCTTTTATTCTATATACGAGGAAATTCGTCCAGGCGGCCTGATAAATACATCGAGAAACAATTTTCTCAAAACAGTTCAGAGCATTCAAAATAAGATTGCTCATAGCAGTAAATATCTACTAATCACCATGTATCAACCAAATCAGCCATATAACGATGGCTCGATAGCAACGGCAACTAGTTTTTTACCAGAATCACCAGCTTTGTCATCTTCCGAATATTTGGATCATCAACTATCTAAAAACAACAATGAATTGTCAGATACATCTAAGTTCGATGCCGGATTGAAACCAGTTGCATTTTATCGACAGCATTTATCTCCAGCTAGATTTGCTATTCGTGAAAGGCTGTTGAAGCTTGTTGAATCGGAGACCCCATACCTTGCAAAAATCCAGAAGGCGACCAAATGTAAGGCATTCGATATCTACTTCCCATACACGGCCAACTTGGGCTCTCATACTTTCTACGTATTGCTACTACCTGTTCCTGGATGGTTTGGATATTTGTACACTTTCAGAGACCTTGTGTTGGTGCTAGGTCTTGGTATCTATTTGTCCGGATTTGTTAAAGACTATTTGTGTTTACCAAGACCGAAATCACCACCGTTACATAGAATTACAATGAGTCATTACACAAGTAAAGAATATGGATGCCCTTCATCGCATACAGCTAACGCTACAGGGGTGTCGTTAATATTTGCACATCAGATTATCAAAAGCTGGATCAGTGGCGACCGCAGTCTAATCATGAGTGCTCTATTGATGGTCTTGCTAAATATCTACTATTTCTCGTTGGTGCTTGGTAGAATATATTGCGGTATGCATGGATTTGTTGATGTTTCCGTTGGTTCAATTACAGGGATTATTATAGTACTCTTTAGATATGCGACAGCAAGTTTTTGGGATTCGTTTGTTATTTCCAATTCAATGTTGGTCCCTTTTGTTACATGTGGTTTTTATTATGGATTAATTTACTACCACTCTATTCCTTTGGACCATTGCCCTTGTTTTGATGACAGTGTTGCTTTTATGGGTGTGTTGTTGGGTCTGGAGCTTTCGCATTGGGCGTTGACCAATACAAGGTTTGCCACCGATATACCAGGCTATCCATGTGTGATTCCTTATGATTACAGTCAACTCGGTTTATTTAAGGCTATTATAAGAGTTGTAGTTGGTGTTGCTATGATTTTAGTTTGGAAAGTCACATCGAAACCAGTCTTGATTAGATTGTACAAACCTGCACATGGCTACCTTTTTGGTAAGAAAGTGCTCGAATTCAACAAGAGACAGACGATCGAAATAGGTGATTGTGGAGCGTTAAAGGAACGGTTTGGATTGGAGATTTTTGTTAGATTATCTGTATATGCAGGTATCGCTGTTGTAGCGGTGTTTTTATCTAAGGTTGCATTTGATTACCTAGGTTTGGCAGTTTAAAACTTGATGTATGATTATGTTCAAGTTTTTATCTACTTTTAAACTGCTCCCTTGCTTTGGGGTTTGGACGATTTCTTTAGCGAAACGTTTTGTACATTATAAATCACTAATAATATGAATAATTAGTAGGACCGATGTATTTCGCACTCGTTCTGGGCTGAAAGGACTGTTAACTTCAGTTGGGTCCTAAAGTTGCTCAATTTACATGTGTGGGGTAGAAGTTAAAGCCTTCGGTTCAGATCTGGTGTGCGGCTCGAATCGACAAAACCTTATTGTGTTTCCAGCGGAAATTTCTGAGATGATGTAAGGATGTACTAATTAATAAAACATGGAGGTGTATTACTCAATTAGATCTTTTGTTTTTTGCACGTTTGTCTTAGAACTCTTTTCTCAAATGGGTAAGCGTGACTGTGTTTTCTGTATTGAGAAACTACTCCTCACACCTCTGATTTTATCTAGGCCTGTTGGAAAATTTTGCTGGCGCTTCCCCCGCGGAAACGGTCCATCTCTTGGTTCTGTGAGAAACCCAGCTTCACCAGGACTATGGCAGAGGCACAGTGAGACACGCAGAGTGTCAGTCTGTGTCTCTCTCAAGCTAGTCTGGAAACTCTTTTTTGAAAAGTTACATGAAAATTGACTGTGTAGTACTTTTGCTGTATAATATTCTAGCTCCTTAGCATATACATCAGATAATTAATCAAAATGGAAAACGATAAAGGTGAAATTGTAAGTCATCAATATTCAAATAATGAAAGGGACAGCTGAACATCTACATCATCCATTATTTTAAACACTTAGTGAAAACTATAACCACAACATAGCTATCTGCTTCAACATTTAAACAGCAACCTATTCACATATCGCCAATGAAACTGCACAGTTATTTTGACGACGAAGAAACATCTACAAAACAAGGATAAAGCAACCTGAGTCAGAATCAGACAAGGTCACCTTGTTACACATATCCTGAAGACTGGCACCCAAGTTGATTTGGTCCAGTATTATCAGCAACTATTGCACATTAAAAGCATCCAAGAGCCATGCGACCATATATTTTGATCAGCTAATTAGTTGTAGTTATCAACTGTCCGGGAGAGCAAATATTGCACGTTTGAGTGCCTCATAGTAAACAGACCCCCAATGTCTAGAATTCATCAGATGATAAGGACCCTATCAACGTCATTAACCGGCACTGTTCAAATAGTAAACATCCAATTTCAGTTTTTTTGGTGTTGATATCCAGCAAGCACAATTGAAGTTTACATGTTCAATTTTTCTATGTTCATAGTTTCGTTAAACTTGTTTTAAGATCAAATTACTAACATACATGTGTCTCTTTTTTTACTAGGTTGAATTATACATTCCAAGAAAGTGTTCTGCCACCAACAGAATTATCAAGGCTAAGGATCACGCTTCCGTTCAAATCAACATTGCTAACGTTGATGAAGAAGGTAAGGCTATCGCTGGCTCTTTCACCACCTACGCTCTATCTGGTTACGTCAGAGCTAGAGGTGAAGCTGATGACTCTTTGAACAGATTGGCTCAACAAGATGGTTTATTGAAGAACGTCTGGTCATACTCACGTTAAGAAATTTTAAAAATTTGGATTACTTGAATTTTTATTATCATTAATATTGTTGAATGTGGTTTTAGTTTTTTAGTTTTTTTTTAAGAAAAAGAAAAATGAATATAATTTACATATATCTATAGTATATTACCATAGGTTGTTACTCGATAAAATTGTGTTACGTAAACCTGCAACTGCGTATACAACCATATTGGTTTTAATTCCAATTGCTCAAATAACTACAGTACAAGCTTGTATGCCTACTGTACAACACATCGGATGTGGTGACAGGGTGTTACCCGGAATTCAATTCGACTGTTGATCTTCACCCAGATTTTTTTCAAGGCGAAAAAAAAAAAAGATTAAAAAAAATTTTTCCAACATGGAGCCGCTCGTCAAACTGCGAGCTGGCAATTCTGGTGGCCACCCCGGTGGCTACGGGAGGAGGCAGAGAGAAGTAATGGGGACTGCCCGGGAGAGAAGCCAGCTGCCTGTACCTGGTTGCCCCCTGTGCACTTTGGAATAAGGAGGTCTCCCAAGTCTGTAAGGAACGGGAACTAAGACGAGAAAAAAAATGGTGTTCATTCTTTAACTAAGATTGAATTGCTTCCTTATACTATTGGCTTCCTTTTTTTTGTTCTTTTAAGTAAGCTACCTATTTGTTAGTCAATTTTTAATTACTACAAATACTCCCAGTGTTAATTAAAAGTTATTAATCGCCAATATGTCCATGCAAGAAGTTGATGCTAAGACCATCGAAACTAACTACGACAACGTCGTTTACTCCTTCGATGACTTGAACTTGAAGCCAGAAATTTTGAGAGGTAAGTAGCTACTGATTATTCAGAACAATCGCCGAAGAAGTATCCAAAATAAGGTTTGGAATGGGATGTCTTTTATTATTTCCCGAATAATTGTGGATTTAAACTCCATTTATCTCTGTTTTTTGTCTTGTTGATCCACTCGAATCATTTATCCACCTCTGTGGTGAAAATTCACCGTCATAGGCAAATTGCAATTAAGAAAAAAAAAAAGAGAAGGAATATTTTGCCTATTTACTTTGTTACTTTGCTTTGGCTTCTCCTGCCATACCTTCGTATACTTTTTCCATGGATTTTATTAATCAACCGACGAGTTACTAACATAAATTTGTTTGTTCAATTAGGTATTTTTGGTTGTGGTTTCGAAAACCCATCTGCTATTCAACAAAGAGCTATCTTACCGATCACTGAAGGTAGAGATGTTTTGGCTCAAGCCCAATCCGGTACCGGTAAGACTGCTACTTTCACCATCTCTGCTTTGCAAAGAATTGATGAAAAGTTAAAGAAGACTCAAGCTTTGATCATGGCCCCAACCAGAGAATTGGCTTTACAAATTCAAAAGGTTGTCTTGGCCATTGGTATGCACATGGACATCACTGTCCATGCCTCCATTGGTGGTAAGTCTATGGGTGAAGATATCGAAGCTTTGAAGAAGGGTCCTCAAATCGTTGTCGGTACTCCAGGTAGAGTTTACGATATGATTGAAAGAGGTTACTTCCAAACCGCTGATGTCAAGATGTTCATCATGGATGAAGCGGATGAGATGTTGTCCTCTGGTTTTAAAGAACAAATTTACAACGTTTTCAAGTTCTTGTCCAAGGAAACTCAAGTTGTTCTATTGTCCGCTACCATGCCTCAAGATGTGTTGGAAGTTACCACCAAATTCATGCAAGATCCAGTCAGAATCTTGGTCAAGAAGGATGAATTGACTTTGGAAGGTATCAAGCAATTCTTCATTGATGTTGATGAAGAACAATACAAATACGATTGTTTGTGTGATTTGTATGAATCTATCGCCGTCACCCAAGCAGTTATCTTCTGTAACACTAGAAGAAAGGTCGAATCATTGACCCAAAGATTAACCGAAGATAAGTTCACTGTTTCTGCTATCCACTCCGATTTGTCACAACAAGATAGAGACACCATCATGAACGAATTCAGATCCGGTTCTTCGAGAATCTTGATCTGTACCGATTTGTTAGCTAGAGGTATCGATGTTCAACAAGTTTCCTTAGTTATCAACTACGATTTGCCAACCAACAAAGAGAACTACATCCACAGAATTGGTAGAGGTGGTAGATTTGGTAGAAAGGGTGTTGCTATCAACTTAATTACCAAGGACGACACTGAAATGTTGAGAGAAATTGAAAGATTCTACTCCACCCAAGTTGTCGAAATGCCAGCTTCCATCTCTGGTTTGTTCGATTAAGCGTGAGAATATGAAGTTATTAATCAAGAAGGGAACATCTGGGTCCTACTCTGATACTTCTTTTTGGTTTTTTCTCTATCTTCTCTTCTTTCTTTTTAACACCTTATAGCGGTTTAATAACGTGTTTTTAATCCTTGTTTTAGTTTCGTCTTTTTGTGTTTTTAAACTTTTTTAACTTTTCCATTTTCCCACTTCATCATCCCTACAACCTATATATTATATGAATATATAATTTATTTAGCTAAAACAGCAGTTCTGCCACAAAAATTAAATTATAGAATGGAAAAACGTATATATATTTGACATCCATTTTGGAGTATAATTTATATAGAAAAGTGCAACAGCAACGCATTTAATCATTTAGCGAGCAAATATAAAATTCAGAAGATGGAAAAAGAAGATACTATCTACTAAGATTTCTTTTATTAGTTTCCTTTCTTATAATAAGGATTAAAGTAAGGATAAAGTATATGTAAATAAATATGTATGTGTTTATATAGCGTAGTTCATCACAAGTAAGTGTAACTAGTTATTTGGCTGTTCCATCCTACGTGATCTGGAAGAATTGTCTTCATCGACAGCCGGTTTCGTCTCGTTGTCAATGCTCTTGGTTTCGAAGTTCAGTTCCCCTTTTTGTTCCTTTTCCTTTTCCTTTCCTGTTTCTGTTTTTGTTTCTGTCGCAGTACCAGACTTGGTGCCATCTTCATTGTCTAAATCTTCGTAGTCATTCAACTTCAAATCATCCTTAACATTGGAGCCGGTAGACCTCTGCGATAACTCTTCTCTGATTAATTCGTCCTGCTCTTTCAAAATGTTCAATTTCAATTTATCATCGTTTTGGAACATCTCCAATTTGGCAACGTTATACAATTCATCAGGAATGGAACTGAGCACACCTAACAATGCGTCATAATAACTCGTCAGATCGTCAGCATGTTCACCGTAAGTGAAAGTTGAGGATAAAATGAGTAGCGAGGATGGAATCTTTTGTCTTAGTCTTAGATCTAGCCATATCTTCAAATCGTCTCTCAATCTAGCCGGTGATGCGTCCAATGTCTTGAAACCCCTGGACGCACAAGCGGTTCTAAGTTCTGGCACAGACAAACTCTCAACACCTTCGTAGTCAATTGCTCTATCGTCTTTTATAATTTGTAGCAATCTGTATCTGATCATATATCTCAACATCTCATCTGTACCATAGGTGGTCAAGTTCATGTACTTGGCCATAGCCATTAACTGAGGTCTGGATAAATTATCTAGCACTTGATCGTTTTTGAAGCATCTTGCAATTTTAATTAACTCTTCGTGCGAAGGCTTTTGGCCGTCATGAATAGTCTTGAAGAACTTGATAAACAAAGTTTTATCTTCGTTGTTCAATTTGGATGGCATATTCATTCCCGACTCTTGAAAAGTCTTCTGAATAAACTCAGAAGCCTTGAGTCTGGTTTTTAGTATCTTCTTGTTCTTCTTTGACTTGTCCTTTTCGGATTCGTAGGTGGAAGGTAACATGTTTGGGAAAAATTTTAAAGCAACGGGTAACAACAATTCGGCAAATGGGACCAATACAAACATCGAGAATGGGATTAATCTGATGATATCGGAAACAGTTGTAGACAATTGATTGTTCTCTCTACGGGTCAATTCATAACCTGCCAACATCTTGATCAACAATTTAGAGGACACTTTGATTTCGTACCCAAGCAACTTGGTACCATCCCAATAATGCTGTGCTTCTTTTTTGATCTTTTGACCAAGCGTTAACTTAGGCTCCTCAACAGTCGTAGTGACCTCTTTTGCTTGTTGCTGAGCTGGGTCAGATGGTTTGGAGGAACTCCTTTTTTCAGTGGTCTCGGTTGCATAGAAACGATTCGATATCACGAAAGCTGGTGAGTTATAGATGCTACCCTTCCAAAAAACGTTTCTTGAAAGCAATATATGCGATGCTGAGAGACTATTTATGAGCCTCTTTGAATGATTTCCTGTATAAATCATTCTTCAGCAAACTATATGGGCAGAAAGAGGTTGGATGAACAGACAATAATGAAAATGAAAAAAAAAAAAAACAACTGAATAAGTGAAAAACCGTAGGTGTTCTAATTCTAGTCAATGGTCTTCAACGCTTCAAATTGTATGGCAATTATTTTGGAAAATGAAGGCGAAGAAGCTGTGTTTGAATATATGTACCTATATGCTCTATACCTGTTAATTTGTTTGAAGATAAAAGGATATATATATATATGTGTGCATTTCTATGTGTAGAAGCTCCCGTCTACCAGTCATTCAGTCATGCATGATATACATCAGGGTGCCCTTAACTCCACCGGGGAGGCTGCCTTACGAGAAGCGCGCCGAGCCAGCGAATTGCGGGTGTGAAAATTTTCCTTAGTCATTTTACGGGGGCCGGCTGGTGGGGGAGCGGGGGCGTTGGCGAAGGTTGTGTAGGAGACTGCGAGACTGCGAGACTGCGACTCAGAGTCAGGAGTGAACTGTGAAGAGTCCCACTGTCCAGTAAACCAGTTACAGCTTACTAGCAGTCTAGCATAGAACTACTTAGAACTTTAGAAGCAAGGGGAGCGCCGGCCCCGGATTTCGTGGTCTATCGGCGCGTCTGTATCTATAAATTGCTGAGCCTGGACTCTGGAATCTGAATAGATTTTGAAGGCTGAGATGAAGACCTGTGGCTGTGGATTGCTGCTATACTGAAACATGCAGGCAAATCAACAGACAGCATCAGGGACACTTGTTCAGTCATCTAGTATCCTTTATATCCCTGTAAGGTGTTTGATGAATTACTTACCGTTTGGAAAGCAGAGTTTGGTTCTTGTTGTACATTGACAATTTCCTTTGGCTCGCCCTTTACCCACAATCATTTCTTCTTTGTCTGGCATTTGGCAATACTTAGACAATGAACACTGATGACAGTTATCAGAATTATATGCCGGGGTCCTTTGTGCCCATGCTGCATTCTTCTTCAAACCGATCGCCTCCAGAGAATCCCACCTATAATTCCACTGCAACCATAGAACCATCGACGGCGAATACGACGACAAATGTGATTAAGATTAGAAATAACTTGAAGAATGAGTTTTTAAAAAATGCCAATCTGTTTATATTATTAGAGATGATCATCGTGTATCTTATAGATCAGTCATTTATAAATTTTCTAATAAAGGCACTTTTACAACTCTTACTATCCAACTTATCAACACAAAATTTGAGACAATGGATCGAGTTCAATTTTTTAACCATGAACGAGAGTGTATCGGAAGAGATCATGTCCACACAAGTTGACAGTTTTAAAAGGGTCATCCTATTTGAAATATTTTTGGTAAATGTTGCTGCATCAATCGATCATTTTTTTAATTTCAAAAGTATTGCCTCTGTTGATTCGCTGGTCAGCGGTATGGAACACCTAGCGGCACTACAAGAATATAGCCTACCTGCCAATGGCACAATCTGGAATGGGATTGTTGGATACCTCAACCAGAACACCAGGTTGAGTCTTTTAAGGTTTGAAAATAGATTGAATTGGCAGTACTCGTCAATTTTTATAAATTTCATTGGGGAGCTAAAATACTTTAGCTGTGCCGCTGCACTGTTTATCGATTTTTTCATTCTTGTGTCTCAATTGGTAATGTATAGATTGGTGTTTGGTGAACAATCTTCCGATAGATCACAACAGGTTGGTACCAATAGTAATGCCGATGAAGGTACTAGCTTAGTCAATGGAGAAACACAAAAGGATTACGAAGATGGATACCAGGGTACGATAGTTATATTTAATGTTGAGTTGTTCCCGAACGTTGGGTTCAATCAAATGCGGGAAAAATTTAGGTTTGGGAGCCAACAATCTAGGTAGCTCCTATCATATCTATTGGGATGGATACTTTAATTTGTAGTTGTACTAAATACTATTAATTGTGATGATTTATGATACGAATTCACATATGTGTTTATCAGCCGTAAATTCTTAAACGGTGAACCATTTTGTAAAAATCCATGTGATCTTTATGAGGTAATCATGAATGAATTAATCAATTAATTATACATCTAACTATCACAAAGACTAATACACAAATATGATACGCAACGGCCTGTATATATAATATATAGAGAACATATCATTTTAATGAGGAAGTACAGAATGAGCATAGTTTATATGAGAAGGACTTATAAGTACTGGGAGAGCACTATGGGAGTGATGTGGAATACTTGGAGGTGACGTATTCCGTAGTGAAGCATGCTATGTGGTGTGGCGTATATAAGCTGAAGTAGTTCTATATAGACTATAGTTAACTGTGGACATCTGTGGAAGCAGCTGTGGCTGTGCAAGACAATGTCGACTACACATATAATAATGGAAGCATTTCATATAGATTTAACACTACAAAACTCTTTCAATTCTTAATAGGATTAACGCTACCTTTTTACAATTACTCCACTAGCAAATTATATTAAATAATCAACAGTAATTTACCGCTTTTTACCATTTTTACACGTTTTGTCGACCGTTTCTCCCTTGCTTAAACAAGAGTTTTATGGGGCAGGGAAGCAAGGTGGCATGAATAAATGCAAATCTGTGATAGCATTTACCAATAAGTCAATCAAAAGAATAGCACAATTGGTCAGGTTCCAGTTGACACAATTAATATTTGGAGTTGTATCTGCGTCAAATGAATGTCACAGTCAAAAAATTATTATTATTATTATTTGGTAAAAGTCTTATAAAATAATATATAGTCATCGCAACAAGTTACACGAGTACCCAAAATAGAAGAAATATAACCGATTCTTTTATGATGTGCTGCCGGGGGAGCGACGGATCAATTTCGCCGTCTAATTGTCTTTACTTTCTTTCCTCTATGTCTATTCCATCAGAAAATGACTATAGAAACCTATAATGTTTTGTTTAGTTTCATGTTACATTTCGTCGTCTAATTGTCTTTACTTTCTTTCCTCTATGTCTATTCCATCAGAAAATGACTATAGAAACCTATAATGTTTTGTTTAGTTTCATGTTACATAAAACAGTGTAATGACTACAGAACTCCCGGTTGATACAACGATCACGTTTTGATAGATGGTAGCAATTTTTTTTTTCACGAATGTGCCTACACCACAAGCCAACCTACTGTCTTTTGAGGGTTTGTAAATTAATTGGCTTATTCCCCAAAATAGTGCAATTTTAGATTTCTAATTAAGTTCTTGTAGGCTTTATTTTTGAAGGTGGGCCCACGTTCTAGCGAAACACCTTTGGCAAGTTTAATGTAAACTCAGCTCATTACTCTTACTCTTACGTCAGTTGTTCTTATATATTTTCAGTTTTTCTAAACCACAGTTTGTCTCAGTCCGGGTTAATTGATAGACGAAATTACAACGTTCTACAAGAATTAGTAGAGACCTGCAATGATACCAAATTTTAACCTTAAGCGTGCCTACGCTAAAATCTCTCTCAGGTATAAGGATCTATATACATGTATATCTAAGTGGTAATATGTTGTTAGGGCCATTGAAAAATCTAGTATCACACGAAGAAAACATTAGAAGGATAATTATTACAAAGCCAAAGAGAAGTAAAACATTTAAGTACCCAATCCATATTGCGGAAACGAAAGGATCGATATGAGGAAATCTGGATCCAGTGAATCAGGAGTAAGAGTCTGCGGCGCTCAAATGTACCGAAACGATACCGCAGGCAACATGTCCTTGGCGGGCGAACCGAGCGCGCCAGTTGGGAAGTTTGGCGTGGCAGGGGCAGAAATCAGGATACTGTTGAAGATTGAATGGAAGATCGAGCATGTGTGAATCATGATGTTTATGTACGTGGGCATGGCTGGAAGTCTGTGACTCTGTGGCATGTGCGTACTAGACTATGTAATAGCCATACTTCACAAATACTATCGGACGGGCACCTTGTGGGGAGGAGCTTACAAAATTCGACCATTTCATATGACTGTTGCTGTAATCCTCTGTGTGTGTGCAACGGGCTTAACAATTCGTCGAGCGGTGATAACAATTTAGTTAACGTACCACACGAGGAGGTTCTCACCAAGACATATCCACCATGTGTACTGTATTATATATATATATATATATATATATATATACACATGTGTACGAATATCATGCATGTCTCCGTCCCGAGATCGATGCATGGATTAGTCTTACATAATTTATTATATATATCATATATATATAATATATATATGTATATTGTGATTTGTGGGTCCGCCTGAAGATTCAGATCAAAATTCTAGAATCTATATATATATAAGATGTCCTCACGGATACCATTAGCGCATTGCCATTTACTACACGTACGTACGTACGTACACTATTATGGCACAGGAGAAGATAGACATGGCTTTTTGGAATGCCCGGAAGGTTCCAGGGAAGCGCAGATTGGGGTTGCAGACACAGACTCTGACTCCCAAATTAAAGGTGACAACCAAGGTCCAACAGGCACCGGACGGCACTGGCCAGCGGGAACCAGGAAATGCCAGTGTGGATGGCGCGCTCCCCACGGGCGCACGCACCGCACCCGCCGAAAGGGTTCTGGCAGCTTCAGCTAGTCGCCTGGCACGTAACTACTAGTACTGTTTCCCGAATTCCAGGGGGCCGGGGCCAGGCAGGAGATTTGAAAATTAACAGGAATCTAAAAATCACCAAGAGGTCAAACATCAGATTTGCTCTTGTTTGGCTTTCTTTTCCGATTTATACAGCTTATTTCCACCAATTTTTTCTGCTTTTGTCCTTCGCTGCTCTGAAGTTGCTTTGCTGATTTTTGCAACCGTTGTATTTGTGTTTTCTTTTTAGTTATTTCCAGTTTGTGCACAACCTAGAGCCATCTATTTTTATCATTTTCCACGCACTACTATAAGCCTCGGTACAATATTCCATTCTTCGCACCTATCCGCCGCTCACAGGGTCAAACTTGATTATACTTGTAGTTGCCTTTCCGTGAAAAAGAACCTATAAGATCATAGACTTGCTTCACAGTTGCATTATATCAATTGCTTGTCACGGTCATCTATTTTGGATGCTCTACACTTGATTCACGCCTTTCGCTACTGATAAAGAATGAGTTCCAGACCAAGTGCGATCTCCAGATCGTTATCAGATAGTCAGGCTAGCAAACAATATCCTGATGAGGATTATTCCCTCTACGATACCTCCAACAACTTGTTGCTGAATAACAAAAACATTTTACCTCCAGATAACTACAACTCCCCTTATTATACCCCTTTCAAGACTAACGATGAGCCAAAACCAGTTGATAAACTGATAAACCGATTCACTATCTGGAAAATGATCATAAAACAGTTGATCTTCTATTTCAAGGAGATGAGCATCTTCAAGAAGCAGACTTATCTGGGTAACAAGGCTATGTTGGAAAATATGGAACTATTGAGACGGCAGACTAGTGGTAAACTTAAACTGAAATCCACAAACGCTAAGAACATGAAACAGTCAATGAGTTCTCTGGATCTGTCTCAACTTGGTCAATCTGCCGCTGGTGGGCTGAATTCTCAAGAAGGTTATTTGAACAAGTTCATTCAAACATCTTTTTTACCGGTTGGCGATTTATCTGTTTTATCCATTTCAACAACGTTGTTGAATTACCACAGCACTTTGGTAGATAAAGAGTTGAATACACATTCTCAGTTGACTCTGAAAATAATTCCACGCCTGGAGAACTTGAAAGATAGCTTAAATGAAACAATTAAGCAAATTGCCTCTTTAAAAGGTTCGTCTGATTTTAAAACAAAAGATTTGAAATTTGAAATTGCTAAAACTGGGGCCATAATGGCTGATTACATAGAAGCTGTCGAATTGTTGACTAAAGGTGAAACCAAGACTTCTTTGGGTACCACGGTGAATTTCACTAAATTGGAAGCGAAGAAGGATCCTTACTTGCTTAGATTGAAATTGGATCTTCAATTGAAGGATCAGTTGTACACTGAAGCACATTTGAAGGAAACCTACTATGACCTTCAATTAAAAGGTGTTCAGTTAGAAAATATTTTATATACTGAGGTTCAAAGTTGTGTTAAAACATTTGTCACATTGATCAACGCCGAATTGGATACAGTGAAGGACAACCTTGTTAGTGAATTTATGAACGGCTTTTTGAATAACGATTGTGGTCTGGATTGGGACTATTTTATTATGAACGATGATTCAAGAAATTTGTTAAACATCAATTCCAAAGATTCTCTTGCTAAATCCAAGCAGATTAGAAAAAAATCGGATATCATTTACCCTTACCAACGTGAAAGGATCAGTTCATGCATTATGAGTGGATACCTGGACAAGAAATCAAAGTACTTGAAAAATTATTCTAAATTCTTCTACGTCTTAACTTTCAATTTCATTCACGAATTTAAAACTGATGATAGAAAGAAGGAGAGAAGCCCTCAAAATTCATACTGTTTGAACGATGTCAAAGTTTCACCATCAAACGATGACCCTAAGAAATTCATCATCAGGATTAACGGTTCATCTAGCAGTGAGTCTAAAGCCAAATATACGTTCAGATGTCCTTCGGAAGAAGTTGCCCTAAAATGGCTCGACCATTTGACCGATCTATGTTCAATGACGAACCCATTGGAGAGAAACAACCCTGAAAATGGATTGTACATGCCTTCTTATCCACAATCAAGTGTAAACTTACAGCAGTTGGGGGATGTGGTGTCCATCAGAGATGATACCAGCGGATTATCATCCTTCACTGGTTCGACATCCGTTTTGGATTCAACTGCTCTGCGCAATCAATTGTCGAATAATCACTCTTCGTCGTCCTTACACTTGCCTATGTTCCATTCTGTGAAGGGTCTGCAAAACCAATCGCCACAACAACAACAGTTTGGCTTGCCGAGTCCACCCGTTCAGTTGGATAATGTACAAGTTTCCGCTGGCATGCAATCGCATCGAAAGACAACTTCTGTATCGTCACTGCCTTCAATGAAGAACTTATATTCATCGATGCAAAGAGCTGGTTCCAACGGCACGGGCTCTCCAAACTCAGATGGTGCGTCGATTAATTCCGTACCATCGCCTCAATACATAGCTACAAATACGGGCACCAAAATTGTCATCAACCTACCTGAAGAGTACCACAAACAACAAAAATCGGAAACAGAGGATCCCGGTGACTACTTCAACTATGTGGCCCCTAGACCACGGTTGGCGCATACTTCCTCCTCTGGATCCTGCACGTCCCCTCCCGCTGTGGTTCCTGTTAGACCAACGTCTCCATCCCCAATTTCATCTACCTCGGTTCGACAGCCAATTCTAGGTAGATCAACAACTCCAAGTTATAGAGGACGTTCACCGTCACCAGCACCCGGCCAAAATATCTCCACCCAGAGAACGGTTTCGACTCCAGGCTCATCCACCTCTCTCTCAGGATCTCTGACGTTGAATAGTCAATCATCTGGATCACTACCGAACAGGAGGGAGAAATTGGAAGCTCAATTAAAAAAGGCTGCTATAAATGGTTCTCAAAATCAACAAAATAGTATCAGTGGAGTGTTTTTACAGCTCTCCGAGGGTGCAAATCTGACCGAAAGAAGTATCAGATCTGTAGCGGCCAATTTGCCAAGGACTCCTGGTTTTTTGCCTTCTAATTCGATTGGAGATGTTTTTCCTAGTTCTCAATTGGCGGCTGGTGGGGTTCAAAAATCGAGTCCTGGAAGTTCTTTTGCTAACGCTACTCCGACTGCGACAACAAAGTCTTCTTTGCATAGCAGAGCGGCATCAGATGACTCTCAATAGTTGTTTACATAGATTTTTATACATACTATCGGTTTATTATCTCTCATAGTTTCACTGTTTAGAAAGTTATCTTTATTCTTCAAGAAGATCTCGTTCAAACAAAACATATTGACCCTTATTTTGTTTTTGCTGCATGTCCTGTTTTCAGTCCTCCGTTATTTATTATATTTTTTGTATTTAGCTTGAACTCTCAATACGCATTTGACTTTTCTTGCCATATTTGTTTCCGTAGCACCATATCAAAGGTCCATCGGTAGCAAGCGTAGAGTAGCAACAGCGAAGATAAGCCTGTCAAAGCGCTGTCTGCCAGATTAAGATAAGGTTCACCAGAAGCGCGCCTTTCCAGTTTCCAGTGTCGCACGCCGCACCGTCCAGACTTCAGAGTCGAAAGACCTTAAGGATTAAACAACTTTGAGGTCGGTCGATTTGTTTATGTTTGTATTTGCGTGTTTGTTTGAACGGTACCACCTTAATTACTGTAACTATACACATATATTTTCTCTTAGTCACTTTATGTGCTATTCTGGGAAGATTGCGTTGCATGCATAATTGATTGGATTATTGGTTCACATAGAATCACGGTTATTTGGGTGTTTGTTTTTTTTTTTTAGTCGCCGGTAGAGATACACCCAGAATTGGCTACACACTCAATTGAAATTATCCATTTTATAGTGAAGCGGAGGAACAAGATCAGCATCCTATTTGAAATAACGAGTTATTAGTAGTGAATACCAGAGGATAACTGAGTTAAAAAGTACAGAATATTTCCGTGGATTTAACCCAAACTATCGATATTCGCACATTTCCTTATCACTATACATTATCTTTCCCCTGATCTAGAGCATCGCGATTTCAACTTCACTAGAATACAGCGATCACATAGACCAGCAACAACAGCTGAGATATGTCGTCGAGGTCGAAACCTAAGTCAAAGACTGCAAAATCTAAAACAAAACAGCAAGAACTAGCTGTTGATACACAAGCGGGCGCAGGAACATCCTCGTTGCTACAGAAATTGAACACCAGAAAGTTAGGGAAACTGATAAATACGTCGGCCACAAAAGACAATGATAGTGTAATCAACCGCGATAAACCACTGCTAGATAGCCAGGATGCCGAAGGGTTTGAACAGGACGATGATGGGTTCATTTTTAAGCGTGGGACCCAACTGTCACAATCGCAGTCACAACTTTCACAGAGATCTATATTTGATTCGGATGATGATGAGGACAAGTCTCATACTCCTTCCCAACTTTTCAACGTTTCAAAAGCTTCAAAAAATGTGGACACTAAATCCAAAGTTCACTCTAAACCTACTAGCTCAGAAACATTTCGAAATCAAGGTGATGAGAAAGATATTGCAATAAATCCTGAACAGTTTAAAAGAAGGGGAAGATCTTCTGGAAAGTCATCCATCAATACCACTAAGAAGGCTGCTGGTACTGTCAAACGCAAAGCCACTAGCCTGGAAGATGATGATTTAGAAGAGCTTGGCCTCGAACCAAGGAAACAAAAGAAAGGAACTACTGGTGCAATTTCAGGAAGTTCTTCTAGAGCTAAATCTAAAAGGGCACCATTGCCTGTCAAGAGCTTGCTACTCGATGAACTAGATGACCCTAATAATGATTTCATAGTAGGAGATGATTCAATGAGCGATAAAGTATTTTCGATGGACACCAATCGCAGTACCAGTTCTACAACTAAAAAGACCACGAGAAAAAACAGCAAAAAAGGTGGTAGTTTGCGAGCCGTTGAAGCAACACAAATTAAACGTACTGCTGAGAAAGAGAAGCCAACTACGAAAAAGTCGAAATCAAAGGCAACAATCCAGGTTAAATCTGGATCGACTGCTAAATCGGATTTGAAAGTTGAGTCGAAGGCCAAAGAAACAAAACTATCCCATATCAAATCCCAATTGAAACCTATGCCCAAGCCAGTAAATGAAGCTGAGTATTTATCAGAATATGGACTCGCTGATGTCTCTATCACGGTACCGCTAAAATTTTCACCTCAAAGGTCAACGGTACATACGAACGGTGCCAATATGAGCAATGGATCCTTAAGGAGAGCTTCCATGAGCAATAGAGGTAAAAGATTATCCTCGGTAGGTAACGGTTTTGTTGCGGAACCGCATGCGGACATTCCCTTAGATCAACTATACAAGCATGTTGAAGCAGGATTGCCAGATCCACATAAGATGAAACAATTGCTAATATGGTGCTCGAAGAGATTAGTTAAGACACACCAAGAAAGCGGATTCCCCGCGAGTGGAAGACGCCGCTCCTCTCGAAGAGGTGATGGTGGTGATGGTGCAGCTGAGAGTATAGCGGCTATTATTATGGAAGAGTTGGTTAGAGATTTAGTTAACGGTAAGATCAATACCAGCTGGTACAATCTCGAAGAGCGTAACGACGACAATAGTCAAGGAAGTAACGGTGGCAGTTTTAATGCCAATGTGGTTGATAAGCCAATTGTCGTCAAGCCCAATGAGGCAAACATACAGAACTTGAAGACTCTTGAACAATTTGAGAAGAAAATGGAGGAGCTGAAAAGAGAGGAGACTTCTTGGACCGAGACATCAAGAATTGGTAATGTTGCAAAAATATCTGTTGAAAAAGTCGAATCAGTTGCAAGTGATAAAGATAAAATCATAGATGAAAGGTTAAGAATGATCTTGGAAACTTTGGAAAAACTGGAGGCCAAGAAATCCAGCAGTTTCACTAAATTGAACTTAATCCGAATCATGCAAAACATCAAGTTAACTGTTCACAAGTTAAAGCAATCCAAGAATTCGATCAACATGATGGTCGAATCCAAGATTGGTTTGATTTCGCAGAAAATGAAAGAGTTGGTCGAGTGTGACAACCAAGGCAACAAGATAGACTCAATCGACTTGTTGAGAAGTTTCAATGAATTGCACAAGGATAATTTGTGATGGTTTATTTGCGTTCCAAAAAAGGAGGAGAAAATAGAATTGTAATTTTTGTTTTTGTTTTTTTTTATTTATTATCATTATTCTTCATACTTGAACTGTATATTATCCCCTATTTATGTGTCATAGTGTTGTTTTATTAATTTTTCGAGCTAATTATATATTGTATAGTTGTATACAAATGTAGTTTTATTCAAACTATATATTCATGTTTATTTAGCGTTATATCTATGTAGATGTATATATATATATATTCATCATTCAGCCATTATTCTTACAAATACGTCGTCTCTCTCTTTTTACAAATATTTCTTGGCTAACATTCTCACCCTTGAATCGAAAGCGGGCGATCTTATCGACTCGTTAAGGTTGTAAAACGGGCTCAATAAGTTCTTTACATATAATTCGTTGATCTCAATTAAAAACTGCCTTATGCTTTCATCTTGATTTTTGGCGTTTGTGGATATCATGAATTTCGCATTTCCTTGAGTTAAGAAGCTATAAATCTGGTATCCGTAGAAAGAATCCAAGTTCTTGGTAAATATCTGGTTCGACTTGAATTGTACATCCTGTAGGATGTCCAATGAGGCGTTCACTATGAACTGTTGCAGCTCCCTGATCTCCACTGGGAAATTCGGTCTGCCATCTCCAGATTGTTTGTATGTTCCAATTTCGAGCTCGTAGACAGGGTTGTCGTTTGTCCCTATTATCGTGAAGTAGTAAGACATGTGTGGACAGCAGCAGATCTGGTTGCAACGGTGTGTGGCGTGAATGCGAGGTTGGCAGTTCCACAAACAGACCAGGCACCTGGATATAGCTATCAACAATTTAACAGCTTGCAACCCACCCCAATTTCCAAAGAGCACTCAGAATTCAGGAATCGCAGGCGGGAAAAAAAAACCGCCGAATCAACGCCACTGTTGCACAGCCTTGTTATCCCGGAGGCGCAGGAATATTTGTGGCGAGTGAAATGCACACAATCTTCCTGCACCGCCTCGAACTGCTGGTAATTTGTCATGTTTTCTGTTCAACTGTGCAGTTTTGCCCCGTTGGAGGCATGAATGGCCGTTAGTGGTCTCGCCTCTTGTTGGTTCTTTAAACGGCTCCAACAGCATTGGTGGGGACTTCTTCCCGCAATACTCTCACAGGGCACTCCCTTTATTTTGACTACTAGCTTACAGTCACGCTTGCACTGGTTCCGGCGGCGACTAATCCTCCCATTCCTTCACACTGTGCGACTAAACCGTCATGGCATCCTCAATTTTGAACTCGCACATGAAGTTCAAGCGGTACGAACCGATCGGAAACGATACAGAGTCCTCACAGGCAGTACCAATGAGTAGGAAGGCTACATCGGGGTCTTTTATGGACTCTCCGAGCCTGTCTACACCTGTGAAGTCGTTCCAATTGTTTCAAAATGGCCATATAAAGCCTTCCACCACAGAGAGGGTCAGCGCTGCCCGGTTTCAAGAACATGTTGATTCTTTGGACTCGTCAACGCTTCTTGCAAACTCCTCCGAGTCCAGTTTGACAAATTCAAACGTCAACTATGATGGACTAATAGAAGATACCAATAAATTGATTGAAAGTCGGAGAAATTTAATGCAAGAGTTGCACATTGACCATAAGTTATACGAGGATACGATTAACAACCTTTGCCGAAACATCGACGAAAGAAGCCACAAGGTACAACCTAAAGTGACGGACTCGACTGTTTATGACGATTTACACTCCGAATCATTTTTAAGTCAAGATCAATCATCCCAGATCTCACATGCAAAGATCAATATTTCAAGCATAGCAAAGAAGAGGGCAGAAAAAGTTGAAAGTCTGATTGAAAGTTACTATAGCTGTTTGGAGCGGTATCAAAATACCGTCCATCATGATGAAGAGTCGGGACTCCCCAAATACCCTAATGTGGAAGGAGTCTTTAACCCACTTCAGATCATAAGAAACAGAAGAATAAGGAAGAAACATGGAGAGAAATTACCTATATTTCCTTACGGTAGAGTCAAACTGCCCTCGAGAGTCTTCAGTAAGTACAAAACGCAGCATTTGATATGGCAGGTCAACTTGAACGAATACAACAACGATATCCATTGGAGAGAAAACCATTGGCACGAACTGAAAGACGCAAAGGGGGAAGTTTGGTTTCCGAAGCAAGATACCCGACTCCTCCATTTCTCCAAATCGGATAAGTCTAAGAATAGAAGACTGCATGAACAATTGTTTGCTGGATTCGACGGCGAGTTCAACAAAGAGGAAGATGATGGTTTCAATACCTCCCATAATGGGAATCATCTCACACCACCATCAGGTGATGACAGACGGCTGAACTCACTGCCCAGGATTAACGAAAGCTCGGCATCTCTCGCTAGACATGAACCTTATCGCCATAACAGTTTGAAGAAGCAAGGCAATACTAGCCGGGCAAATAGTATTTCTAATGGTGCTAAATCGCCAGGGAAGTTGTACAGCTTATTGAGTAACTCAAAGAGTGATGATTCTGAGAGAGGAGATAGTTTGACGAGCATAAACTCTAACCTAATCAACCACCTTCACAGTAATGGTGCACCAATAATCAAGATCCAAAAAACAGATCCCAATGAGGAATCTCCTGAGAGACGTTATAACAGCTTAGAGATGAATCCAATAACGTCACTGAAAGGTAATCGCTCATTTGATTCATTGTCCGTCATGCCATTCCCTTCTCAAAATCAGTTAATGGCCACTCCTTCAAGACAGAACAACACTACATCATCGGTCAACATTTCATTAAGACGCAACAGTAACCTATCCTCACATTCACCTTTTTATGAAGAAGAGAATACGAACAGCCCCAGCGGTGACAGCGCGATGACCCCTTACTTTGAAGCAGACGAGCTTCTTTCTCAAATTAGAACTGTCAGAGCACTGAAAAGTAAGATTTTCCTGGCACAGACTAAAATGAACACTTTTGAGATTGCACGAGATTCAATTCTATTGAAATCGCAAGAAAAGATACGTGAAAGGCTGGACAAATTCTGCGAGTTGCAGAATGAAAACGATATAGTGTCAAAGGAACTTCTGTCAAAGATGAATGAAATTGATTTGAGCTTGGACAGATTCAACGAATTTAATAACAACAAGTCGATGAAGATCGAAGAGTTGTTAGGCTCTACCGACAGAACCAACGGTGAGATTAACACTTCAGTCACTTTAAAGATCAGAAATCTTTACGAAAGAAAAGACCAGATCGTTAAGTTTGATGACGAATGGATCTTTAATTTCATTTACAGCTTTTTGGAGAATTCCATCGTGTTGTTATTATGGATTGTTTGGATATTTGTAGAGATATGGAGATGTATCAGGCAAGTGCTAACAGTCATTATCAACATTTTGAAATGGATATTTTTATAGCACTCAGTTATATTCATATATCATTATCTCGCTGCAGTCCTTTTCCAAAACAATAAATTTTCGCAAAATAATAACTTTTTAAATCGTATACAGCTAACTTTATTCTCATAAAAATACTATACACTAGATATTTGGAATCTAAGTTGGTATTTAACATAAAAATTTTCCAAGAAATTTAATTCTTGCCAGTAGACCCAAATCCACCAGCACCCCTCTCAGTTGCCTCGGATTCCCACTGTTCGGCGTTCAACTCTTGGACTTCGGCATTAACAATCTTTTCTAAAACTAATTGTGCAATTCTATCACCCTCACTGATCTCAAAGTCTCTTGTGGAATGGTTGAATAGTACAACTTTGATTTCACCTCGGTAATCGGCATCAACAACACCCGCACCAGTTGAAATACCGTGTTTGACAGCCAAACCAGATCTTGGAGCCACTCTACCATAAGTACCATCAGGAACAATCACACTAAGGTCAGTGGCAACTAGCCCTTGTCCTTGAGCTGGAATCAATGCTGATTCTGCAGCGTACAAATCATAGCCTGCTGCTTGCGCAGAACCTTTGGTTGGCACTCTAGCCTTTGGTGAACGCAAGAACACTCTCAAGGACTCAACTTGCTCAACTTTTTGCTTCTTTAATGGTGATTCTTCGATTGTCATTATCTATTATGTTTATATCGATTGATCTTGATCTTGACGGTTTTGTGGTATACTAAAGAGAAAAGCGAAAAAAACAGATAGGTAAAAAAGAATTCAAGCAGCTCTCATCTGACGCGTCACTGTCGCGCAGTCCGCACGGAGACTCGGACTCGCGGCGTTTTTCTGAACGCCGGTCGGGCGGTGCGTGACACCAGGAGCACACAATATTATATATACAGAATCAATGGTGACGGAATTATGGTTGATCGATGGATCGATTGAGGCAGAATCTTAAGGTCAACAATCTAGTACCAACACAAATTACTTTATCGATGAATAGGGGTACAAATAGTGAGCACGTGATTATGATCCACAAAACCTTGTCGCAATCATCTTGCTCCAACTACCGAACGTGGTGGTTTCCGCAGGAATCGTTTCAGTCAGTAAATGCTATTTATACCGGAGCTTCCTCCTCAATTTTTATATAGGACCAGGATGTGATAAGCGAAGAAGATCACGACTGTTGCACCGGATTTTCTGAACAATATGTTTGTAGAGATCTATCCACGAATAATATATGTATCCACTAAGAGTGGTTGGATATCCTCTATACCTTCCTTTATAGATTTATTCTAGAGTTTATTTCAATACATTTATGATTAGACAAAAGGTTATAAAAACAGCCTTGTAGGAGGATTCGAGTACAATACTACTGATTGCAGGACAGTCTTATGAGAATCTTCCCATAAGACCGTTGTGTGGTCTAATTCAGATTTGGGGTTGCTCGAGAAACAAAATCCCTATTCTGCTAAATGAAGGTGTGTAATTTCGGGTTGGTACAGATGTTAAAGCAAATTACAATTAGGAGAAATTAGGTTTGTGGGTTTTCTGGACATTCAAGTGTTAATAATAATAATAATAATAATCATAATCATAAATCCTTATTCTCGGTGTTTGTATCCCATTTATCAAAGAAAGCACCCCAGCACCAGTCCATATACACTACTTACTCTTCTCTATATAACATACAGTTTTTAGATCTTGGCCCATTCTTCCCCTTCAGCGTCTGTGGAAAATAATTGTTGTTTTTTTCTTTTTGAAAATTTATTTCTTTTCATTAGCTTCTGTAAGGTCGGAATATTTTGGAAACTTTTTGTCTCCTTCTTTCAAACACCTTTTCTACTTTTGGTAGAGTTAGCGGAGAATAGGACGAAAGAGAGACAAAAAATAATGACAGATGACCCAGCTTGCCATCTTTTTGTAGTAAAAAAAAAAAAAAAAAATAATAATAATTTATTCTCGACGAGGTTATATAAAAATAAGCCTAACCCTATGAAGTGAGCAGTCGTCTCATTAGGGAAATGACTATAGTATATAACAATTAACTAAATTAATACGCCACATATCAGCTTCACTTATCCTAATGACCAGAAATGTTGTTGTTGTTGTTGTTGTAACAGAAATCAGATTCCTAGGAGAGATTGCCTTATGAGGCAGTTCTTTATTGGACTTTTTCATCAGAAAGGATCAAGCAAGGTCACGCTGGGTGAGCAGTTAAATTATATATTGTCGGTTCTAAAGCCTTTCATTATCGTTTTTTTTGTACCACTTTCCCAATCACCTTTCCTTGCCCTTAAGTCGAACCTTCGTCACGGGATATTTTGATAGGATAAACGAGTGAATTTAAGGATTTTTTTTTCAATAATATTCGGGTAAACATAAGTCAAACAGGTATTGCATGAACTCAAAAAATACGTCAATAAGAGGTCCCTTGGCCCAGTTGGTTAAGGCATCGTGCTAATAACGCGGGGATCAGCAGTTCGATCCTGCTAGGGACCATTTATTTTTGCATTTTTTTACTATCCTTGATAAGAAAATTAACTTTTTTTTATCATTTTTCAAATCTCCAGATCTTAAAGTTTGGTTTAAGATTTTTTTTGTAATTTTTCGTTTAAGGGGAAGGCTAGTTAAAGGGATTTTATATTTTAAAACTTCTTTTGAGAAGCGGCCTTTAGACCAGCGCTCCTACAACACAGAGCGTCTGCTAATCGAGGAAGTCATTCGTAAAGCAGGGTACAGTTATCCGAAGTGTACACATATTTTCCGGCGTTTGGGAGAACAAGTGGCCCAAGATGCACAGGTCTCCATGGGAAGAACCAAGTTGGCTGGTGGGTGGTTGAAGGACGTCTATGTGGGCGAATACTTGCGTAGCTTGGCGCCTGACTATATCCACCAGTGGTTTTTGAAGAACGACCCGTACTTTGCTCCCAGATCAGAAGTGGACACGCCACGGGCGCTGCAGTAGAAGGTGTGGCCGTGGCTCGAGGAGTACGAGAAGGAGATTGGTGACAAGGACTTTGAAGCGTCGGTTCTTATTCGATCTTTCAAGTTCCTACTGCCGATCTTGCTACAGGATGTGGCCGTGTTGCTGAAAAAATACCGTGGGCTGTGCTTGAAGGGCGACCCGGTGTTTACTGGGACCGACTTCGAGCAGTTCCAGAAGCTTGTGCTTGAAAATAACGAGGAAGAAGACAGCACGATGTTAGACACCGAAAAAAGTGGCGCCGTTCTTGCCCAGTGGGTTGGTGAATGAAAGGATGTGTTGTCGATGTTGGTGACCAGCCTGAATTCGATGAAAAAAGGCATGACCGGAATGTACGTCAAGGGGGTGTCTACGCAGATGAAGGTCTGGGCAGAAAAGAAGGTTTCCGACAAAGTGTTCAACCAGATGAATGAGACGTCCAAGTCGCAGAGGGAGATAATAATAATAATAATAAATCTTTATTCTCGGCGTTGGTATCCCATTTATCAGAGAAGGCACCCCAGCTCCAGTCCATATACACTACTTACTCTTCTCTATATAACATACAGTTTTCAGATCTTTGCCCTTACGTCCCTTCACCGGCTATGGAGAATAATTGTCGTTTGTTTCTTTTTGGAAACTTATTTCTTTTCATTAGCTTCTGGATGGTCACCTAGGGCGAACAGTTGACCAGATATCTCTCATCTGGAATTTCTCTGATCGACATTAAAAAACCTCCATTTTGGAGGAAAAAGTCTTTACCAGCTTCCGTCTGCCTTATCTTTTTGATTTGATCTGCTAACAATGTTTCCTTTCCCCCCTTTTTATATATATATATAATAAACAAAAAACTAAAAACTAAAAACTAAAACTAAAATCAAAAACAGACTTCGATTGGCCGCTTATCGACGAGCAGCAAGGAAAACAGAAACCTGCTCAAGGTGATCCAGAGGGACATCAAAGAGGTGCTCACCAAAAAGTTGAAGGAGGAGGTGATGGAGCAGCGCAAGGAGATTACGGACTTGAAGAGCATGGTGACTGTGCTTTCGAAGTAGTAGTAGGAGCATGGCGGGACTGTGCGCAAGATGCAGTACCAGAATGCTATGTAGGCAACTATGGGGACTGAGGGCGGTGGTACGGTAGCAGCCCAGTTGAAAGAGGAGAAGCGGAAGCAGAGTTTACAGGGAAGTACAAGGGCTGTAAGATCAGTTCATGGTGGCAACACTCGAGGCATTCATCGACCACTGGTTCAACGGGTATGGCGAGGTTCCACTGGTTCCCACGTTGCAGCAGTGCTCTGTGTAGTCCGAGAAAAACAAGGGCACGTACTCGAGAGGAGGCACCTTGTGGACGTTTTCCAAGGTGTTGCGAACAGGTTTGGGGACGAAGTGGAGAAGAGCAAGAAGATTGAGCATGCTGCGCGTTGGTGAAGCGATACATGGCCCACCAGGGATCAGAATTTCAGTAGCATCAACAAGACGGACTCCATTGACTCCAAGGGAATGGAGGCAGTCAGGAAGGTGTTGGAGGCGCGTGGACTTGATTGATTCCAGGCAGAGTAGCACAATATAGTTGTATACAGAAGAAAGGAAAATAAAAAACAGAACATTAGTAATTTTGAAAACGTATTTCTCTGGAGTTTTAAGCATTTCTAGATAGTAAAGTTTTGGAGGATCTGAGTTCGTCAGATGTCTGAGACAAACAGGTTTTTTCAAGGCAAAAATTCTTAGTAACTAGGGAGCAAAAAAGGTTTTACTGGAAAGCACTGTTTCCAAATTATACAGAATGTGTTAAAAGCTGCTTGTCTTTTACTGTGAATTACGTAAAACGTATAATGAAAAAGGAAGCAGTAAATTCGTAAAGAATTCGGTTTTTTGATCAACCTTCCAGTTAATCCGGTAATAAAGAATACATATGATTGTTTATCTCTAATAAACATATCTGGTGTGCTCGACGTCGACTCTCTCAACGAAGCCTCACTAGGAGTTACCCTACGAACCGAACGCGGGCTTCCAAAGGCGTATGTTCCATAGTGTTTCCCCTATTTGTCTTCTCCTGAGTCTGACTCGATCACCTATGCCATTCTTCATCACTTGAATACATCTCTTATGTATTCCAAGTACATCCCAGATGCACTTCACGCCCTGCACTCTATCTAACCAATATATATAACTCTATACATATTCCTATATAAACATAAGGTTCTTAGATATACTTATTATTGAACCTATTACTTAATCACTAGTTGGTAATCTCTATTACCGAATTATAAAATCACATATTTCAACAGAATGTACTTTCACTGGCCGGGTCCAAGAAGGTAGGAGGGGTATAAAAAGGGATCAAGAACAAAGGTCGGGTAAACAACGAGAGGAAATCTGCCATAAGATTACGTAGGCATAACATCAGAGTTTGTATGGCGCCCAGCGTAAAGGTTACATAGTGGAGATTAGTAGTAGCTTACCTAATTGTTACCTATTTTTGCGGATGGGAGCCAAAGAAAAGGGAGAATATTTGGCTGGTTTGTAGGGTTTAAGGGGTGCTGCTAGGTTGGAAAAATAGGGGAGTATACTTGTGTGGCATTGGAGCAGATTCTGGAAACAAAAGACTTAGGGAGGGTGTGTGGGGGGCTGGTTGGAGGGGAGTTTGACCAATTGACTAGTCACATTTTTTAAAAGAGGATTGGATGAAAAGGGAGAATACGTGGCTGGCTTGTAGCGTTTAAGAGGTGCCATTGGAGTGGAAAAATAGGGGGAGTATACTTATGAGGCATTGAAAGAGATGCCGGAAGGCAAACATAAAATTTAGAGAGTGCGGGGAGGCTGGTAGGTGGGGAAATTAACCAATTGACCAGTCACATTTTCTCAAAGATTAGATGATATATATATCTGGGCTGTTTTCCCCCGGTTGACGGTTTTAGGTTACGAGATGATAGTCTACTGCGGTCATCATGACAGACGACAGTGAATTTTGGACCTCTGAGGAGGAGGTTTATGAGTTGATTGAAAGTGACTCCGACGAGAACTTAGATGGCAACGACATCGAATCCCAGAAAACAACTTACACGTATGGCTCAGAAGATGACGAGGAGGTGGTGGCGACTGAGGATGAAGACGACGAGGTGGTGTATGAAGAGGAGGAGCCAACGACGGTCAGAATTATTAATCCTACAACCAGGGTCGTCAGACTAGTTAACCCTTCAGCGAAGAAGAAGAGATCCAAACAGAAAACATCCAACAGAGCACCAAAATCTGCACAGAATGCTGGACTGCACCAGCAGATCCACGTAAACTCTTTGTCACAGACCAACCCCAACAAATTGCGGCATTTCAAAGCTGAGTCCCGTCGTTACTTTGAGTGGTGCAGAATGCTTCCAAAGTACAAAGGAAAGAAAAACGATGCTGACATTCCCGTGTCTCCCAAGCTGATCATTCAGTATATGCAGAAGTCAGTGGCCACTAGGTCAACCAAAACAGGAAAGCCGATTGATATCGACGTACTGAAGAAAGCCAGAATTAGTTTGAAGAACCTGTACAAGTTGAGAACGGGAAAAGAGTTTACTGCAGAACACAACCAGCTGATCCAGGATATCATCAAGACAGAGACCAAGAGACGGTTAACGTTAGCCAGAGATGCCGAAACCAGTCACCTTGTTATTGAAAATCGAACAGAAGGGTATTATGATGAGGATACACTTGAGCAGGTGATGAGAACGGGTTGGGAAACGTCTACCACCATCCAGTCGCAGACGTTCCAGGGATTGGCTGACTTTTGCATTGCTTATTACACGCTAATGAGTGGTATTGGTAGAATAGCGATGAACCTGTCCGACTTGTCACTGGTTAACCTGTACGGTGTCCCGCTGCACTTGAAAGAGTCGGTGAAGATTGTCAGATTCCAGAAAAACTTTGAGAAGAGGTACAAGCCGAACGAGATCAGATTCACCAGTATGATTCGCAACCAAAACATTGTGGTGTGTCCTGTTTTTGCGCTTGCCATGTGGATGTTTTTCAGGTTTGAGATCGTGGGAGAACAGCCTCCCCAGTTTGATGACAAGAATTGGCGCAAGACTGTGCTGTTCCCAGTCAAAGATTTCGACACTCGAATGACGTCTTCGTATATTGGTTCTTCGTACAAGGCGGCTCTACAGTTTGCAGGGCTGGACAGATGGCTGGGTGTCAACTCGAATCTGGGTAGAAAGTCAGGGGCTACAGTTGCATACAACAAAGGGGTGCCCATTGCAGAGATCGAAAGACAGGGTGGTTGGACGCAGAGGGTAGTCGACGAGCACTACATTATGGCCGAGCCTGTAGTGTTTCTTTCGAGAATGGCCGGTTTTGAAGACAGCAGCAAGATTAAGATCCCTAGGGCCTCATACGAGCCCGACAACGAGTTGCAGACCAAGATATTTACCTGGGTTGACAAAGCGTGGGACGAATATAGTGCCAAACACTGGGTTGGCGGTGATGGGAAGGGCGACTTTTGCATCAAAGACTTTTTGGAGACGATGAAATATCTACGGTACTGCCTGTTCCAGGACATGGTTGAATTCAAAAGGCTGTTTCCTAACAATATGGTGTCGCAGCACGCTGTCTTTGAGAGTCCAGAGTTTGTATCGTTTACGGAGCGCTACGGCTCCACTGTTGAAGCCGCTGTTCACGACACCTCCGCCGAGCAACAGGAGCGGCAGCTGTTGAATGCAGATGAGCAGAATACTATCATAGAGTATGTTCTTCAGAATAGGCAAACACACCACGTTCTGGTCGACAGGATTCAAAATATGGCAGAAGAGCAGGCCAAAATTGCTACGTCTTCAAGGAGGCACGAGAGCCAAATAAGCAGGGTAGATTCTGGGATAAATGCCCTGAGAGCGTCGCTCAACGAACACTTCAATTCGTTTGCTGAGCGAGTTCAAGAGTCATTGGTGGATGTGGACCGTAAGCTGGACCGTAAGCTGGACCGTATATCTGCAATGTTGAGCAGGCCTGTGGTGGTTGCTGTTGCTCCACCTGGTCCAACTGCAGACCCTGCCCCTGCGCTCAACCCTACCCCTACCGCAGCTCCACTATCACCCCCACCTCCGCCAAGCGAACATAACGTGCCACTGTACCATCCTACTTATAGAATTCCCGCTGTCTTTTCAGTTGAAGAGATGGTCAAGGATTATATGCAGAACATCTTGCCATTGGTTAGTGCCTATAGATTAGCATGGCTAGACAAGCATGATAGATCGATGTATTATAGACGGAGGAAGGTTATGGAGAAGCTGACATCACTGGCCAGTCAACGGGACATAACGGTAGGTGCGCTTGCCATGGAAATTGATGACACAATAGAGAACACTAGAGATGCTCTTGACTTTCCAACAGCGTATAGGAGATGGTTCAAAAGTATGTATTCATAATTTGTATAATCACAGAGTACTTTAGCCAGTTAGCTTGTAATTCATCGAGCAGCAGACAATCATTAGATATATCCGCTACCCTTATTAACAATTTGCAGTAGTTTGCGTACATCTATACAAGAGAAGAGAACATATCGTCTCTTCCGAGTGGCAGGTACAATATATGGGAGCTCGACTGGACAAAACTGACGGGGGACTTTTGATGATAGGGATATTATGACGCCATCTTGTATACAGATTATGAAAGAAACTTCGCATTGTACAGAAGCTGCAACTTCTTATTTTATGGAGTCGAAAGATGATGATCAAGATAGATTGAAGATGTTCGATGAAAATATACATGGATTATGCAATTTTATTGATTAACAACTGCAATATGTCGATCGAAATTTAAGAAAATCGAATGATTAATATAACGTATATGTTAATGTTGGTTTCGGATGTTATTAGTAGACCAGTTAGTTGGATTATGTAACGCATTTGATAATTATTTTCAAGTGAAAAAGGAGAAGATGGTGCAAACGAACGCTCATCAACGAAAGTCAAAGATGATTTTAGAAAATTACACGGAATATTTGTGTATAAATGATACATAATAATAGTATGAGCATGTAGAGTTTAAGGTAATATTTCGATATATGGAAGTTAGAACAAATTTGTCATTCCAAAATGTTCAGTTAAATAGAGTTGAAGTTTGAAAGGTTGACAAAAATCAATAACTTTTTTGCATGAATTTTGAACTGTTTCTAAATACATTTTATCTATTGGAAGTGGCTGGGCATAATATATATAAATAATGCTTACCATTTTTCCGAGTATATTAGACATTAGTACGTTTAGATGATGAATTATGCGAAGAGAATGTTTATTGTGAAGAGGTTGCACTTAAAAGTCGTACACGACTATTTTACGGTTTGATGTTTTTGAGACCATTTCCAAAGGAATTTGAAATTAAAAAGGCATCAGATGAAAGTTCAGAATCCTATAAAAATGAGACAAATGTTAATATTATCAACAAAAACACTTGTGCATTTCTAGGGTTTGAAGGTGTGAATACGGGGAAACGGCATATCTGTCGTCCCACTGTAATCCAGTCCATGAACCCTTGTAACGCAGGTTCAAGACTCGAGGACTCCTGAGATATGGAACTGTTGAACCTAATTTAAAAATCCTGGAAATGCAAAAGGAAAAAATAGATCGAAATCTGTCGGATGGAAAGAGTTAGATCCAGACTTATGTAGTCACTTGAAATCACAGATTCAAATCACGTGCTACGAAAGAGAATCCATGGCTGGTTTTCGCTCACACAAATTTACGATTGGAGCAAAACATCCTTTTAGATGGATGGATCGATCGATACAATTTCATTGAAAATAGTAGTGATATTAATAAATAATGGCAGATATATGTATATATATGTATAATCAAAGTGGAGTGCACCTCTCACGTAATAAAACAAAAATAAAAGACTTTTCAGCTGAGTAATTTAACAATTGATATAGTAGTAATGGACGAGAAAACGCAAGGACCTCAACGGACAACAAAAGAAGACAAAAAGATACACAACGTTGTACCAAATAAACAAAATAACAAAACAAACGAAAAACAAACCAGAACAGCAAGAGAATACAAGTAATTATAAAAACACAGAAAAAAAGTTGGAACAAATGGAACAAAAATGTCCAATCCAACAAGTAATTTGTTTCATTTTTTTCCTTCAATCAGGGTTCAACAACTCTGATGATAAATCATGATATAATACAACAACAAACAAAATATTGACACAGACAACCAAAACATCCAATATGAAGAAATAAAACCTGTTAGGTGAAACGCACATTAATTCATATCGTCATCGTCGTCTTCAAACTCGTCTTCATCGTCAAAGTAGTAGCCGTATCTACAAGCATTACTACCACCATCATCATAGTAGGACGTGTTTGGGGTGACGTTAGAGTAACCGTTTCTCATGTATCCTTCGATTTCGTTGCTTGGAGAGCTGTTTAAATGGTTGTTGGCATCTTCATGGAACCCATTGTCGGTCAAATGTAGCTTGTAACCATCTATTCCATGGGACAAATTCTTGATGTCAAAAGTGGAATTCTTCTCAATGGTTCTGTGCATCACATTGTTACAACCCATCCAGGTTCTGATGTTACCTATAGGCGTTGATTGGATGAACCCACCGTCCGGGTGGTGAAACTTTGGATATTCGCTTAGGTTGATGTTCTCCAGGGTCAACTGATCATCTGGTATTCTGTTGTTCTGTATGACTGTGGTGGAGACAGGCTTGACTTTTTTGAACTCGTTCTCCGAGTTGGAGTTTCTTCTCTTGGATCTGCTTGGAGTGGAAGCGTTACTGGCGTTCATAAGTCTTTCCTGGTGGTTAGGGGATTGGTGGAAAGGAGAAGCATGATGGTGTTGGTGGTGGTGGACTTGACCTTGTAGCTGGTGCTGATGCTGATACTGGTGTTCTTGTTCTTGCTGGGTTGCCTTTGGCTGACAATAGTTTAATTGGATGTGGGATAGCATTGAAGGTGATAGAACTTCAGGAGTAGAAGATTGGTTCTGGTAGTACATGGTAGTTATAGACAGGGATACGCGTGGGTAGACAAATTTTTCAGCACACTAAGAAGGAGACAAGATCTAGCGAGACGTGGGGCGAGAGTAAGATGCAGATGCAGAGAGTGAACGGAAGATGGATAATATGAGCGGGAAAAGTGGGACGTTGATAGAAAACAGAAAACAAAAGAGAAAATTTGGTCAAGTGACTTTGTAGATAGATGTATCAAGGGACGGAAAGAAAGCGGTGTAACGGGGAACAGAGAGAGAGAGGAGATAAAGGATAAAGGGCAAGTAAGTATAATGCAAGAGACAAAGTGGAAGGCCAGGGGAGCACACGACAAACAGACCAAAGACACTGGAGCAACAAAACGGTAGCTGAAAGCAATACGAAAAGATCCAAGTGCAAAACAGCATATATATATATATATATATATATATACATGCTCCCAGCCAGAGACAGGCCCTCTACTAGACAAATTGACTCTCGAGTCTCCAGTGACAGTGACAGTGACACACAGAAAAGCAAAAGACGCTCTTCACTATAACTGTGCCCGAGCCGCAGCATTGAGCACTCGCCGTTTTGTTGCAAGTTAATTTTTCTCTTCCGCTAGCAAAAATTTTCAACTTACATTGCATGCATGTATTGTATATATTAGATTATGTCATCACATCTAATCCAGCTTTGCTTGAAAGTTGAAATCTGAAGCTTCCCTCCGCAGCACGCTCCAGCCACAGCTGCCATTTGGGTATCGCGGGCACGGACACACGGCCCCTCCACACCACAGTGGGCACACTGAGCTCTCCCTCCACAATCGCTCCCCCCAGTTCCCCGCCTGCAACGCAGCCACACGAATGTTTGCTGTTCACTGTGGCAGTGCTACTGCCCTAGTGACATGAACTCTGACCAGCCACACCAAGCATATCAATTAGAACGGGCGAGCGCGCAGTGCGCACCCGCGGAATTTCACCTCACTTTTGCTACTCTGTTACTGTGCTCGAATCTAGACCGCACAGCTCACCTTGGCAGTGTAACAGTGACAGTAACACTGCCCTGCCATTCCGCTGCTCGGCTCCTCTCGCCTGTTACCCGGATATCATTTGAATGCTTAGTAATATGATTACATACCATCACGTGAGACATTATCACATGATAATACATATACACACCTCTACATTCTTAGAAATTTGCCTCAAGGTATCTGAATTTTCAATGCTCAAACTCAAACTCAAACTTTCAAAGCCGGGAAAAAAAAATACTAGCGCATTGTGGCCACAAATAGGCTGTAAAGCTAAATTCTAGGGTGATAAGATATACTCCATATACATCATCAACTTACCAAAATTACAAGTTTATATAAAAACCAATTATCTCATACTCATAGATACAGATATATTCTTAAGAACTATGGATCTGTCTAATTTATCTTCCAACCTACCTCTATCTCACCCGATAGATGACGATTCAATGGACCAGATCAACAAGGAACTATCGAACGAATTCAAAATCGGTGCTAGATCGATAGCAGCATTGTATAGACTCTCAAATACCAAAAATTCTCTGGCCAAGGCAAAAGGATACTTGAACTGCTTGAACGATCTATTGAACTTGTTGCAAACTGATGGCAACGTCCAAACTTTGGATGACGTTAAACAAATCTTGGTGACGAAAAAGTTGGAGTTGACCGGTGGTAAAAAGGACTCTCAGATGACTGAGCTTGCTTCTGAACATGTAACGAGCATAGCTCCAACTGAAAGCAACTTACAACCTTCTTCCACCATGTCTACAACTTCTTCTTCACCACCACCACCACCACCACAACAACAACAGTCTTTGTCTACGCCGATAACCACGACAACATCCGAATCCGCTACCCATCAAAACCCACAACAACAGATAACTACAGTTTTAGAATCATCACCATCATCTGACCTACCATTAGATACGATACCTACTCATTACAAATTCAACCCAACAGCAGGCTCAGCTTCACCTTTCCACTTCCCCGCATCCAAACTACCTTTATCCATACAGCACAACTTAAAGTATTACAATTCGACAGCCAGCAACAGATCCAAACCTAATAGGAAAACATTATCCGATGTCACCGAAACCGATGGATCCATCGCATTATTTGACGGTAACAACATTAACGATCAATTAGACGATGTTGATTCCAACGACGACGAGTACTCAGAAAACGAAGAAGAAACTATGGCCATTGATGACCATTGCTTGAAGAGACGGTTTATTGATGGATTGGCGTCCAAAAGGTCAAAGTACTAGTCGCACATTTAATTATTATTTATTCACTTTGTCTTTTTCATTCCCCTTCTCTTACATATTTTTGGCATGACTCTATATCTCCCCCCTTTTTTTTTTGTTAATTTAGCATATCATATCTATAAACGTTAATTTTTTAATTCAATTCAATTCATAATATTTTAATGCTCTAGTTTAATCTTACTCCAAGTTTCTTAAACTCCTCATCTAACCTCTTGATAGAATCATCGTACCGTCTACTGGCACCGTAAGAGCTGTGCTGCCTTTTCAACTGGCCTCTAGCCACACTCTCGCTGAAAACCATGCGCACCATGTTTTTGTACTCCTCCAAAGAGAACATGTCTCTCTTCTCAGGCTCGATACTCTTGATCATATCCACAACACCTTTATCTGTGCTCTTGAAGAGGTCGAAATATGTGATCGACCTGCTAAAGTCAACTACTTCGGGAGCTTCCACAACAACGTTCCTCAAAGTTTGTTGTACGACACGAACGTTCAAGAATAACTTTGTTATTCCAAACTGGTTCACTTTCAACATTCTCGACGATTCCTTCACCAACAGGTAATCAATCAAGTTCGATAACCCGGCAAATATACCCATCTTCGTATCGTTACCAAAGAACTGGCTCAACAACCCGTTGCAATGGGTGATGCCCCGGTTCATCAAGATGATACCTTGGTCGATCTCTTCGCTTTCGTAGTCCGGCATCCAAATGTCTTTGTCTAAAGTCGTGGTAACGTACCAGATGCTCTTACATCTCATGTCGTACCTTAATATCAACTTGATCGTGCTCGAGAGATTTTCTAACTCGTCAATGATCCCGTTGAACTTCTGAACCGAATCTCCGTACAACGTCAAAAACGACGCCATAGGTTCCGAGTATACAATGCCTTCGTTCACCACCTTGTAGATCAGGTTGCCGTTTCTTCCAGAGGTCTTCGAGATCTGCCAAGTGTCTTTTAAAGAATTCACACTAGTGGTGTCTGGATCTATATTCTTCAAAACACGTTTCGATTTAGGCAACCATTCTAAAGTGTTCAAGACTACTTTTAACAACTGCGATAATGCATTGAATTTGTTGTCATCTAAAAGATCCTGTTCGTTTATCATCTTCAAAACATTTCCTTGCTTCATCATCGTAGACACCATGAACCCTAACTCCTTATCAATCAACTCCCTTGAATTCGGATCTTTCAAAATATCTAGGGAGACCGCACTAATCTGAGGATCGTTCAGCCAACTTGGGATCAACTTCGTGTTCACCTGCTTTAAATAGTCATTAGGTATAAAATCTTCAAACACAGATTTGAATTTCCCCACCATACTGTTCAAAACTTTCAAAATCAAGTTTGCGTACGGTTTTCTATAGTATAGAGAGGTATTCAACAAGTCAAAGATGGAACCGAAGAATTTTTGTAAGATTCCATCGTTCTGAAACTCCAGGATCCCGGTACCATTTTCACCTTTCAAATAGATTCTACTAATTCTCTCAAACTGATAACGAATAGTATTTTCCAACTGTGACAAAAACACAATGTTCATAAAATGATCGAAGAACATTAAGACGTTATTCTGTGACTCTGTGTGGGGGAAAGTTAAACGGGACCCACCGACAAAAAATAAAAACTGATCAATGATGACACTCATGTTAAAAACGTTAGGTGGAACCAACGTATCTTTCTTGGTAACATTCTCGTTGTCAATGAACAAACTATCCTTAGCATCAACTACAAACGAAGAAGGCGACGATAGCTGCCCGGGAAACATATTTTCTAGTACCACCCTAATGTTCTTTTCACCGTTTTCGTTGAATGATAGCTTGGATAGTTGAAATATCGGACCGTTGTTACCGTCCACATAATCTTTAGGAATTCTAGCAAACGGACTCTTGTTACTCTTGCTGTTCAGCTGCTGCTGCTCCACGTTATCCAATAACTTTTCGTCCACTATATACGAGTAAATAACAAAACTGATTTGCCTTTCGAGGGTTTTCCAAATCGTTTGCAAATCGTAACTTTTGCCATTCTTTTGTGAAATTTCATAGATCGCACGGTGACTTTGTAATAGGTATGTACATTTTCTAAAGAACACCGAAAAGAAGTCTTGCAATATATTTTCAGTGATAATGTTCAAAAACTGGGAACTTAATCCAAACAAACCGTCCTCTTTATTGCTATCCGTGGCACTGGTAGAGCTTCCTGCACCAGCACCCGTTGAACCTGATGACGTTGACGTGACCAATTCAACTTGATCTGGGTACTTCAATCTAATCTCATCGACAGTTCTACCGTACATACGAACAATCTCTTCGCCTGAACGATCGACCAAAATGTCTAAAGATTCGTCAAACAGTTGCAAATTCTTCAAGATTTCCAAATGGCTCTTCAGTGCAACGAAAACTTGTATATCTTTACCCGGCGAATAACCCCTATCATCTTCAGAATCATTCAATTCGTTCAACTCCGACAAAAATTGTTCTAAGGGTTTGTTGATCTCTCTAGATACATCCTCTATATCTGTGATGGAGATGCTCAACAATTTGGATTTGGTTTGTACTTCGTATAACGACTTCGTCGATTGATACTTCAGGTAAATTATACTGTTGATTTCTTCAATAATCGAGTCAAACAATGTACGGGATTGTAATTGTAACGTCTTTTGAATGGAAAAAAGTGCTGGTATTTGCCATAACCCGTATTGATCAGCCAACTTGAACGACTTGCTGATCAACTCTTCGGCAAGTTTGAAGTTCTTCTCAGCTATAAGGTTGTCGATCTTCGATGTGTAACTTCTCACCTCACTGATCTGTTCTAAAATTTCGATGATTTCACCTTGTTCATTCTGCTTATAATTCAATTCCCTTATCACTTCGTTGGAAGATCCAATCAATTCTGCAGACTTGGTCAATTCACCTCGCACATTCGATAACGTGGATTGTGATTCTGCTATCGTCTCCGATGTGATCCCATAAGAACCTAAACTGTCGTTGAAGGCATCAAAATGAACGTTCACAGATTTTTTCAAAATGCTAGAAAATCGATCCTGAAGTTGAAGAAACTCAGCTTGACGATGTGCTAGACCGACCGATGAATTGTCTAGTAACGGAATGGTGATCTCCAAAGCATTGAAGTTCTCCTTCAATAGATCGGGCCATTGTTGCTTGATATAGTTGAGACAACTCTCCAAATCATCCAAAGATTCCTCCATATGCTCAATTTTGTTATAATTGACAGCAATAAACAGCTAATTGATTAATCGACAGAGATGAGGGCACAAATATGAAGACCTATTCTCGTCCTCCCAAATGTACGAGATATGTGATTGACTCTACGCTGTACAGACTACAAATTGCAAAAATTACAAACTACAACGGGTCGATAGACGCGTGTGCAGAAGGACAAGCGACGTTTTACTTAATACATTATACATACTATAAATTCTCTTCCGAAAGGGGAAATTGGGGAGACGTCTCCACACTTCGATCATTTTGAGAGGCTATACGTTTCATGAACTATATATATATATGTTTAAAATACCACAATGAGCAAGATAAAAGGCAATATATGTAATTAAAATGTAGGCGTAAAAATATTAAATCATCAAACAAAAACCGATAGACAACGATTTATAGTCAGTTCCTGGATTGGAATCACACCCTTGTAACGAAAACCAAATAAATCAAGAAAACACAAAATCAACAAACATCAAATCAAAAACGACTCTTATATGATTCTAGTTTCATTAAAGTTTGGATCCTTCAAAGGAACTCTCTAGCTGTTATAAGTTTTCCAAGACAGCATCGAAACCGGAAACGGTGACTTCTCTACCTGGTTCCACACCCAAGTAAGAAATGACACCATCCTTAACGATAAGAGCATATCTCTTGGTTCTAGCTGGGACGAATTCGTCACCTTCCAAGTTGGCGAGGTTCAATTGGGCACTGAATTGACCCTTTGGATCGCTGACAAATTTAATTTGGCCCTGGTTACCTAAGGCTTTACCCCAAGCAACAGTGATGAAAGGACTGTCGGTGGTCAAGATCAAAACTTCATCGGCACCTTTAGCCTTCAATTCTTCAGACTTTTGGACAAAGTCAGGGATGTGGTTTTCGGTACAAGTTGGAGTGAAAGCACCTGGAGCAGCAACGATGACGACAGTTTTACCTGGGAGAACAGAAGCTAAATCCAACTTGGTTGGAATTGAAATGGAACAGATGTCAGCGTGTTCTGGGGTGTACTTAACGTAACCTAACTTAACGTCGGTTGGTAACTTGGCTGTATTATATCCAATTGAGGTGTTTCGAAGCAAACACAATCAATGTTAGTATTCCAAAGCCTGGCAAAAAGCAAAAAAAAAAGAAAATAAAACAAAAAACGAAACTACCGATCTAACGGCGTCCCGATAAAGCCTCTCCTTCTCTTTTTTTTTTTTCCCGTGAAACTTCATATACGATATATGTATGATCTATACGTACATCCAATTGGAGAACTCATTGTCAGATATGTGAAGAAATTGGTTAGTGGTAATTGATGTGTAGAAGTAGAATTCTAGTCGATGGGCAATTGGAAAGAGATCAGAGAGAGAAAGAGCAACTTCTCCAACCTCTCCAACACCTGCAAAGTTGCCGGTATTTATACAGCTCCAGTTTAAATCCTCCTCGATGGACATGGATCGATCCACACAGCACACAGCACACAGCACACAGCACACAGCGATGCACAGACTACAATAATTGCCACCCGCCGCACACCGCAACTCCCATGGAATCTGAACAGTGAACAGCCTCAGGCCAAAGCCCACCTGCCACCTGCCACCTGGCACTGCCCACCCATACAAGTTAACTGCACATAATAGGGGAGCCCAAAACTCAGAGTCCACGCAGCGCGCACACCTGACTAATCGCCATCCCCGGTGGCATTCCAGAACAGAGGCCACCGTTTGCCCAATCATCACCCACCCTCCTTTCCTTTATGCCCATCAGGGTTCCAAGTTCCTGCTTCTCACCCAGGCAGGTTTACTAATCAACTGGATGTTACAGACCTTCCGCCAATGGGGTTTCAGTGGTCCATTTTTTTGGGCCTTTTTCGATCGAATCATCCCCACGTTGAATGACATCCGTGTTACTAATTTGCTGGATTTCAAATCCGTCTACACATCGATTGGAATCCCAGAGAACAATAAATAAATAAAGTTTATATGTGTATTTTCAACATCGTGGCATATGCATGTATATATATATATATATATATATATATATATAGATATATAGATATAGATGTATAGGAAGTAATCATGTCTATACATGAAGATTCTTTTCAACGAAAATGCAGGACAAAAAAACGATATCAAATAAATACAAAATAAGGTTGAAGAAAAAAAAGAAAGAACAGCAAATGTATAGAAATGTGTATATATAATATATATAATTTAATATGGAGATCAATTTATAAAAGTTGATCTAACGTCAAAGCCAACCTGGAAAAACACAACAGACATACCTGCACACACACATACGGATTAACTCACAAAATCAGAGACCGAACATAACAATAGGACGACACATCATGACAAAAAAGAAAAGAAAGTAAAAGGAAAGAAATCAAACTAAAAATAAACCACCCGAAATAAGCCATTAAGCCATGTCTTCCAACCTATCAATTGCAGCCTTGGTCTTCATACCAACTCTGGTACTCAACTCGTAATCGTCACCACCGTAGGATTGACTCTTCTTCAACCACTCCATACTTTCAGTCAAACCTGCCACTCCTTTATACTTCCAACAGAACAAGGCTTTCTCGTACAATGCAGTAGGGTACAACCATGGATTCTCGGTCAATTTCAGCAACTTGTCCTGATAATGAACACCTCCATTCTCCGTAATCTTGGAAATGGCATAGTCGTCCAAAACGTCCTTACCTTTCTCGATCTTTCCTAGTCGACGTAATGCAATGGCTTGTAACGTGTGTCTTATCATGGATTCTTCTTGAATCTCAGTGATCTTCGAATATGGCTTTCCAGTTTCCGGATCAACCATATCCAACTCTGGATCCACTATGGAAGATGCCGAGTAGCCGAGCATTTTGATGGCAAAATTCAAGTTCTCTTCAGGCATACGGTTGTAACCGTTCCAAAAGTATGCCAACTCGTGGATGAGTGACGTACCGATGGAATCGATGAACGAATTACCAGTCGACTGTTTAACCTTGTTGATGTGTTTCACCTTACGTGCAATGAACTTCTCAAACGGTGGAATCTTGGCCATAAATTTCTTCTTACCGATCAAGTCAACAGCACCGAGAATGTGCTTCTTGGCCATCTTATAGTAGTAATCTTTCTTTTCTGGATCAACTTTGTCCTTACCGTTGTTTTCAACAAAGTTGCCGGTGAGGCACATTCTATAACACTCCAAGTAACATGCACCAGCAAAATAAGTGTACAAGCAGTGGGAATAACTGTTGATGTTAATCAATTCCAAGAATTCATCACCGGCTCTCTCAAATTTTTGCAAAAAGACCAATATCATAGCCCTGTCAAAACCTAACAAGGCATCAACTTGCTTCATCTCACTCTTCTTTGCCGAATCCATTAGTTCGACAGCTTCTTCCAACCTACCACGACTGGAGAGCATTCTAGACTCCTGTAACAACCACAAGTTTCCGTTAGGGAACAAAGCTCTGGCATGTAGTAAAGTGGAGATCAATTTAGGTCCCGGGTGTAATAGCGTTGGCTCACCGTCACCCAGAGAGGCATGCTTTTCCAGGTCCATCTTCTTTTTGGAAAGTTCCTTGTTTGACTTGTGAGATTTCACTGATGTTCCCGTCTTGGTAGTTGTTAATCCGTTACTCCCACAGCCATTAGTGGTGGTGGTGGTGGTGGTGGTGGTGGTGGTGGTAGTAGGGGGAGGAGCGTTATAATTCAATTTCTTTATTTCTTCTGTCGTTGGGGTATCAAAATCGACATCTGTAAATTGGAAAGGTCCGTCGTAGAACACAAGCAATGCCAAAAGTCCTAAGCCACCGTGGATGTTTCTCTCTTGGGCAGCTTTCCAAACCATCTTCAAGCCAACCTCTCTGGAACCTTTGAAACCGACAACCGATAGCACTTTACCAATAGCCGGTGGAATCAACGAGAGGACAACCTGCAAGATACCAAAACATAGGTTCACTCCAGAATGGATAAATTCATCAACCGTTGGAATATCAGAATTACCTTGATTCACATCAAACCCTTCAGTATCAGTTTTGGAAGGTTCTACTTCGCCGTTCTGCTTGGTGAACCCAAGGTTATGTCTTAGACAAGTACCAACAGGTGGGTTTCCAATATGATCACCGTCGATTCTAGCTTTTCTAATCTTGTACAATTTTTCAAGCTTCGTGATCACTTCGTTATCCCTTATTTGTTGTTCACTCTTGATCATTGGAACATCTGCAAATTTTTGTCCAGATGCTAAACTGACCGACGAAGAATCACTATTTATATTCAGGTTGGCTAGTCCAGTATTGATGTTGCTTCTTTCCATACTCTTGCTAATCTCATCTAATGCATGGTAAGCTCTACGCAACTTCAATAAAGCTTTTGCACTCTCCACCATACTCTCACTCAACAACATCAATAGGGCACTCAACAAGTTGGCCTCAGCGTAAGTGACAGTCCATTCGGTACCAGGCGGATATATGGATGAGGTCTTGATCTTATGTTTTTCAGCAAAAGTTTTCTCCTTCCAGGATAGAGATTCAGAATGGACCAACGTTTCGTTAGCCAACTTCATCGTTTGTTGTTCAAAACCTAACGTGGCTTCAATGAATTCTACTAATCCTAAACCTAGTTGGGACAAAGCATCGTCTCGATTTTGAAGCATGCAGATACCTTCCTGGGATCTGTCATCAAGGACATAGTCCATCGCTTTCAAAACATTTTCATAGTTCAAAGCTTGATCGATGATACGATCCACCTTCTCATCGTCAGGTAAAGTACTGGATTGACCGGATCCACGTAAGCCTAATGCTCTCAACATCTTGAGGTGTATGTATATGGTATAGGATAGGTATTAAGGTTCTGGTGTTTAGGTAAGCAAAGCCAAGCACGTTTGTAGTCGATCTGTTAATCTTTCTTGAATGATCGAGTTTGTTGGATTTTCGGCTGTTGTAAATTAGATTGCTGATAGTAGGATCTATGCAGAAGATGGAACAACGGGTCAAACAGGAACACAAGAAGTAATGGAAAGAAAGAAGAAAAGGAAAAAAAAAAATTGTCTCGGGTGTGGCACAGTTCTATATTTGTGACAAATGAATTTACCAGCAGAAGCCGATTGGGTGAATGAAGATCAGAACTTTTTAAAAATTGTTAACTAAACCACGATGAGATCTCGATCAGCCGATACAGCAAGTACAGTGAATTATATGAAGACCACTCCAGTACACACGACAAAGACCCCGTCAAAGTCCACCTTCCAAGTGATGACGACTCCAAGTCCAGCCGATAAGAAGACACCAGCTGGTCGGTCCCAAAAAAAAGGTTGCCGTGTCTTTACACATCGGCCGGCACGTCGTGGTGTCAGCACTGTGGCCTCTGCTCGTTCGAATTAATTATAATTAATGTATTGACGCGACACGCACATCGCTAAATTGGATGACATCAGCACTTATGTCGGTTATCGGATCCGGAGAAATTATCACGGCCAACCCATGTGAAATAACTGAAAAAACCATTAACGTCAACAAAAAACTATGTAAGAACAAAAAATACAAATTAAAACACAAAAGTAAAACTAATCAACAGAAATTTTATTTTATTGTTTTTTCTAAAACAGGTGCACTCAAACAAAACATTACGAGAAAGTTGAAGCATAAGCGACGTCATCAGCGTTCAAGAAATCTGAACCTAGCTTGATTAACTGTCTCCAAACATTTGCCTGCTTTTCAACCGGCCACCAGGGCGTATCCCAAACCCTCGTTAAGATACCTTTAGAGTGAGCATCTTCCACATAACTTTTCAACTTCTTATACTGATCATCAGTTAAACCGTCCACACCGTCCACCTCACCAACCAACTGAACCAAAGAATCCGATGCAATTGGACCTATTGTGGAAGGGTACGATCCGTTCAAGTTGTGCAATGGAGTATCAATAAAGAAGTCCCTTTTTTGTAGGCCTGAAACTTTATGGTACGGAGTATTTCCCGTTCCAATCACCGTAACAGGCCCCTTATACCACTCCTTAGTACCTTCGTCGTAATGGGTCAACCAACCTTTGGATCTCAATGGTTCTAAAGCATCGTACACGTGGGGCCACAACTCATCTCCATCGGTCTTGAAATCAATGAAAAAGTATAAAGTTGCATATGAGTCGGTATCAAAGATTCCGTTTGCATGTTTGGAATGCTCAGTAAATCTCGATTGGGGGTTTGCATCCTTCAATGTCTTAATCAAAGGATCTATGTATAAGGATGCCAAAGTTCTATGCGAATTTAAGGATGCCAACGAATGACCCACATATATTGTGTCATCTTTAGAGTCCCCTGGTAAATACCAAACGTCTGCCTCAACAGATTGAACTCCATAACTGAGAGCAGTAAACAATGGGGTATCTCTCCAGTAATCATTATGTGAATGTATCTTCTTCACAAGGATATTTCTAGTCAAGTCCGAGGAATAGTGGAGCCTTGCCGGATCAGAAGCTTTATCCGGCGTGTCAGTCAAATACAAAAAGAAAAATACAAACATAGAGCCAACCGATAGTACGCCAAACATTGTGATAATTATGGCTAAAGGATCAAAGTTGGAAGGGAATATGTCATAATGTTTTCTAAACCTATTCAAAGGCGGCACTGGCAAGCGTTCGTTTGTTTCGAAGGAAGAAGATCTCCTAGAAGAATCCTTGTAAGATTTAAAAAGGGGAATATCTGCCATGACGAAAGTTGAAGGAACCAGAAATTGTAGCGACGGTTCAGAACAAAGGCTTGAGTTAGTCTCGGGGCAAGGAGAAGAAGACACAACTCTTAAACAAACAATGTGAAATAAGTGCTTACAACAAAATACGGGGCAAGAAGCTTAAAGTTCCAATACTTTAAATTATCACGGTGATGTAATACAATTTATATTTTATGGTCGCGACGTCGCGTCCTTCGACTCCATCGACGCGGCTGAAGCCCTAAAATTTAATTTCTACAGTGCGGCTCCGGGGAACCTGTAGGCTGTGCTCCAATCTGGGAAACCGCAAAAAAACTGTAGATTCAACTTTATCTACAGAGAAGGAAAAGTATATTAATTATAGGCTCCATTTATTAGTGAATACAATATATATATAATGACAGTGCTACCCAACGACATTGGTTGGGTGTTGGTCACTGTGGGAGAACTGGCAAAAAAGTAATTTTGAAATCAACGAAAAGAAAGACTGAAACAACAGAGCTTGGTATCACAACGACATAGTCGCACGTTTTGCTGTATGCCTTAAAAGACCTAATAGAAAGTGGAAGCATATTCCAAATCGTCAGCATTCAAGAAATCAGAGCCGGAATCCAAAATTTGTCTCCAGACGTTGATCTGCTTTTGTTTTGGCCACCATGGGGTTTCCCAAATTCTGGTAAGGATACTAGCGTTATGAGCTTGTTCGATAATGGATTCCAATTGGGAAACTTGATCGTCAGTCAAACCATCGATGCTATCAACTTCACCGACTAAACCTTTTAATGAACCTGATGCAATTGGACTGATAGTATTTGGATAGCTGTCATTCAAAGTTGCTAATGGACCATCGAAGAAGAAGTCCCTTTGTGTCAAGTTAGCGACTGATTCGTATGGGGTAGCACCCGTACCAATGACGGTGATTGGCCCCTTTGTCCATTCTTCAGTATCTTCATCGTAAGTAGTCAACCAACCTTTAGATCTCAATGGTTCGAAAGCATCGTACACAGTTTGGAAATCGTCGGTACCGTTTGTCTTGAAGTCGATGAAGAAGTATAAAGTGGCAGTAGAGTCAGTATCAAAGACACCATGAGTAGTGTCAGCCAAAGTGGTGAATTCGTTTTCAGGGTTGGTAGTGTTCAAGATTGCAACCAATTGATCAATGTATAGAGAATTCAAATTTCTGTTTGGAGTTAAAGAAACCAACGAATGACCAACGAAGATGTCATCGGAAATGTTAGGTAAAACCCAAACGTCAGCCTCGACCGATTGCACACCATAGGATAGGGCAGTGTATAAAGGATCTTCTCTCCAGTAGTCGTTGTGAGAGTGAATTTGCTTAACAAAGATATCCTTGGTAATGTCAGACGAGTAACGTAAGCTTTCCGACAATAGAGGTTGAATCTCAGAAACTTCCTCGTCAGCGGAGGCAAGCTTAGCAGCACCTAAAGCAAAAGCTGTAATTAAAAATCTGTTCAATAAGAAAGCCATCTTGGACATGAATTAAAAAAAAAGGCTTTCACAGGATTACTACTGTGCTACTCTTAACATTGAAAAAAAAACAGATACAAACAAACAAGGTCACAACATTGTAGAAATATGGCTTAATTTATATCGAAATGTAGAATAAAATTTCTGACCTTTAAAAAACCAATTAGAGATAAAAAATTACCCGTACCCACGTGAAAAGTCCTCAATAGGTTATTTAAAATAATCGAATGTGACTTAGAGAATGGGAATAGCGGAAGGCAAAATGTATATTTTATTATCCATGCAGTTCCGAAATATGTACTAAAAGAGTGAGAGGAGGAACTTAAGCCTAAAACGGATACTCGACAAGTTCGAGAAGGTTGTTGCCAAGTGCTTGGATTTTGTTTTAAATAAGCTATATATATAAATACAGACACGGACTTTATTTTACCCAAGCTGTGCCCCAGCCTGTACCAAGACATGCCCCCAATTTCCCATCAACAAAAGATTTTGTCTAATTGGAAATAGAAGTGGTTGAAAACCATAGCCATTGCAATGCAGCATCCAATCGAGACAGTGAAAATTCCCGGGCGGTCCACAAGTTAAGGCCGATCACCTCCAGTTTACTACCCAAGAAGGCAAAGTTGCTCGAAATGGGTAAATTGTACACCTGCAAGTAGCAAGGCACCTTGCCATAAAAAGCAGGGGCCCATGTGCGTGGGGATCGGCCGGTACAATACAACAACCCGTGCCATGCATAAATATTTGTGCATTTTCGAGGCCGGGAGATTATTAATTCAAACGTTTTACAATTTATATACAACGTCTGACTCCTAATACAATTGAGCTATTTTATACGATAACATATATATATCGTTATCCATTGGACACGTATCTAGTTAAAGGACATATCGTTGGCTATATTATGTGATGATAAAAGGACAAACAAAAAACGTGACATCACTGGACTATTATACAGAGAGTAATTCTAAATTTGCAAATAAGCTAGTAAAAGATTTTTTGTAATAACGACACAAAACGATGCTAATAAGAAATAACAAAAGGACATAATATATCACAGAAAAATAAATGACAAACAAAAAAAAAAAGAGTGAGAAAGATAAATGTAAAAAAAGTAGAAATTAACACACTGAAGCACGTTTTGTACAATGGAGCAAAACAAGAATACACATTTAGGGAGGTATTCTAACGGATAAAGTAATTGTATTTACCTGATTGGGATCTCGAATCGTCTTCACCTGAACCTTGAAAGTCCCATTGGATTTCCACATCCAAATCTCTATTGTTGAATTCGTTTGGTCTAGAAGCCAATGAACCTTCAATAACCTCACCTTTCTTCAAGTCTAACACCTGATCTAAGTAGAAGATAGTTTGCTGCCAATGCGTGTAACGAGCGTGAGGACCAGTGGAGAAGACAACTTTCTCTCCCTTCGAATCGTAAGGGAAAACAATATCAAACCAAGCAACAAGAGCATGTGCTAGATCATCTCTGGTAGCGGTTAACTTAAACTTAGAGTGGAATGCTAGCTCCTCGATGGTAACAGTATTCAAATCAAACTCAACCACTTTACAGTGGTTCGTAACGACAGTTTTATTTTCCACTGTTTCAACTAGAGGTTGTGCCATGGATGGTTCGATGAAAGGAGAGTAGTCGAAGCCATACACATTTTCCCAGTAAAAGATCTTTTCGTCTTTATAAGCACCATCTTCAATCATAGCCACCTGGATATTTGCCTTATCAGGGAAGATTAAACCACCGTCCACCAAATATCTATCTCTAGCGATTAAAACGGTGTCCAACATGGATTCGTACAACAAGAAGTAACCCATCCATTCACTGATGATAATGTCAACTTTTGGATATGGCAGTTCAACGTCTTCCAATTTGCCTCTCAACAAGGTAATCTTATCTTCGAATCCGTTCAGATCGATGATCTTTTGAGCCATCTCGATGATGTTTGACATATCAACGGCGATAACATGCTTGGCACCAGCTTTAGCGGCGAACATGGACAGGATACCAGTACCGCAACCAACATCCAAGACGATCTTATCTTTGAAGAGATGTTTGTTTTTCATGATGGCATTTCTGTAGGATAGAGTTCTAACCTCATCTTTCAACATCTCTTCATGGATACCAAAATGATCATAAGAGGAGAAATAGTGCTGTTCTGAAAACGGCAAGGACTTCTTGTCGGTTGCTGAAACTGGAGGACCACTTGAAGAAGATGCTGAGTTGCTCATTGTTCAGATTTTTAGAATATATACTCTAGAATTGAAGAACGATTCGGATTCCCACAAGACAAATAGGGATGCAAGCAAGGATTTTATCCGTTAAATCAAACAAAGATCCAAAAATTTTCATATCTAACAAATTTCTTTTTTCAATCGACCAAAGCATCACATAAGCTATTAGCTTATCAATTGGTTGATCAACCCATCGCCGCCAAAATTCAAATTCCATTGGCCAATGGCCCGTCGCCCATGCGTCGATTTTTGATTCTAGATAGTAGACTCCCGTTTTTTGGGAATTGGCAATGTAAA